>JAODAL010048660.1:0-28810 GCA_025379985.1 Phyllomedusa bahiana | reverse complement strand
GAATTTAAAGCTTAGGTTGAAATGGGTCTCCCAAGTGGACAATGACCCGAAGCATACTGCCAAACTGGTTACAAAGTGGATTAAGGATAACCAAGCACTGATCTCAGTCCTATTGGAAATTTATGGACAAAGCTGCAACGGCAGGTGCGAGCAAGGCGACCTACATACATTGCTCAGTTACACCAGTTTTGTCAGGAGGAATGGGCCAAAATTCCAACCATCTATTGAGAAGCTTGTGGAAGAATATCCAAAACATTTGACCCAAATCACACAGTTTAAGGGCAATGCTACCAAATACTAATAAAATGTATGTTCACTTTTGACTTTGCAGATAGTAATAAAAATGAATTAAAAAATTCTCTCTCTCATTATTGTGGCATTTGGCAAATATAAATAATTTTGTTAAGGTTTCTTCTGATTTCATGTCATATAGTGAGAAAAAAAATACATAAGTGTATTTCTATATAGTGTATGTAAACTTCTGGCTTCAACTGTATATGTGGGTGTAAACTGCTGTTTGGGCACATGGCAGGTCATACAAGGGAGGGAACGCTATTTGGCTTTTGGTATGCAGAATTTGGTGGGTGCCATGTCGCATTTATAAAGCCCCCAAAGTACCAGTACAGGTGAGAGGTCACCCCATTTTGGATTCAACACCCCTCAGGAAATTCATCTAGGGATGTATTGTGCATTTTGGGCACACAGATGTTTCACGCTTTTTTAGCACTGGACTGTGAAAATGGAACAAAAAAAAACAATTCTGCCATTGTTTTTTGGATTTAATTTTTACAACGTTCGCCGTGCAGTATGAATGACACGATAACTTTATTATGCAGGTCGGTACAATTACAACCATATTCATTTTAATAGTAAAAAAAACTGTGTTGTTATACCTGGCAACCATAACTTTTTATTTTCTTGTATGTAGAGATGATTAGGGTCTTCGTTTTTGCAGCATTAGTTGACATTCTCATTGGTACCATTATGTAGTTCATATGACACATCGCTTTTTATAAAGGTTTTTGAGAGGAAGGATTTTTTATTTTTTTGTTTACAGTGGTCACTATGCAGTATAAATGGCAAATTAACAGACAAAAAGAAAACACATTTTTGCGTTGCCATAGTCTGGAAGCCATAACTTTTATTTTTCTGTATATCGAGCTCTATATGGGGCTTATTTTTTGAGGGATGAGTTAACATTTTCATTGGTATTATTTTGGGGAACACAAGAGTTTTTAGGCACCTTTTATACTGTTTTTTGGGAGGCAAAATGAAGAAAATTTCAGGGAATTCTGAAAGTGTTTTTTTTTTTTTTTTTACAGCGCTCTCTGTCCAGTATATGTGATATGTTACTTTTTCTCTGTGGGGTGACTTTATTACAATGATACCAATGTATATAATATTTTTATGTTGTAGCAAAGTATTTTTATTGTGTAAAATGTCTATGCATCGCTCTCTTCTGATAGCTATTACTTTTTTCTTTGTCCATATATGGAGCTGTATAAGGGACTATATAATCGCTTTTTATTCCATTTTATGTGCAATTGGATCAACAAAAATCACGATTCTGCCATTGTTTTTTTGCTTTTTACTGCGTTCATCGAATGGGGCTTCACTAGGCAATTTTATCCGGGGCTTGTGCCCTAGATAAAACTGCCGGTGCCCTGAACCTGCAATCTGCCTGCAGGACAAATTGCCAGTCTGTCGCTGGGCTCTGGGCCACTGTATACACCTTCTCTGCACACATATGCACTTGAAGATTACTGCGGAACAGAGAGAGAGAGCTCCTTGTCCTGCGGAGTACTCCGGTGGGTCGCAAGCAGGCTTGCAGTCCTCCGGAGTATTCAGCATGGCATGATGATGTCATGGCATTTTGCGGAAGACAAGGAGCAGCGAAAGCTTCATCAGTGAAATGGGAAGAGGTGAGTACTATTTTTTTTTTAATCGGCCCAGGTGCACAACTAGAGAAGCCCCATAGCATTCTTTTGGATGGGGCCCCCCTCTCTCCACTGTTGACCCCACCATGAACATTTACCAGGACCTCTTAAATCATGCAGTTACTAGATAATACAAGGCGCCGATACCTCACCATACATATCACCATCATGCTGCTATCAAACAAATCCCAAAGACCAACATTACCAATACCACTACCACATATGGACCTGATTATACCGCCGGGACATGACTACAAATTATACACTAATACCCCTATACTTTTACTGAATAAAGATCAGTATAGAAAGACCAATATTACCACAATATAGTGACCATATAGTGGTAGGTACCAGTGTACACAGGTGTCCTAAAGACTGTATATTACCTTCATACATTGAACATATAGTGGAAGATACCAGTGTACTTAGGCTCTGCAGACATGTAAGTGATTATAGTGCAGTTACATCTTGTGACTCACAGGTGACATTTCACTACCGAGTCGCTGACTTTCCCTTTTGTTATGCATCCGGTCCAGACCACCATGGCACACCCTAGCACCGTCCTTATTTTGTTTCTGGGGTGCCCTTTATGTAATTGGAGCATTGAAGACAATAGACTGACAAATAGACTGACAAATTGGAGGTGAAAAAGGCGGGCTTTACTAGCAACACAATGATCCAATACAGGTAATACCACTACATCCACCTCAGCCAGATGGTGGAGACACATTTCCTTTCACTTTTAGTCAATGCAGACACTTTATAAATATTGTACAAAAATGTTATTAGTCACATACTCACAAGTCCTTGTAAATATGAATTGATTTTCTGACATTTCTCTTCTTTCTAGACTAGATGTGGAAATTATATAAGTTGTGCTTTGCTAGTACTGGCCCAGCTAATAAAGAGCCACCTCATCCACCTCTTCTCCCTTCAGCTGACTGTGTACGAATCTCCTACCTCCTCTCCACTAGGGCTATACAAAATCTTTCGACTCCTCCACCTACTCTGAAATTACCAAATCACTCTTGCTTTAAGCTGTACAGTGTTAAACATATTAACCCTTGAAAGATTTGTGCAATACAATGACAGTTTACAATATACATTCATCACAACAAGTAAAGCCACATTACCTAATCACTATGACAGAAGGAGTTTTTAGTACCTTAGTAGTGGACCTCTTGTACTCTATATAGGTATTGTTCAATATTTTGGCTCATGCTACGATACAGAAGATTCTGGGGCGTTCATAATTGAGAGATTGGGCACTGGCTATGATACTATAAGGTTTGAGGACATCAGGCATTGGGATTTCTCCCTATTAAGTAATTTACATCTGTGATATTGTTGGTGTGTCTGTAGCTTTATTTTCCAAGAAAGGAGACAAGCATGATTACGTTCTTTAATGTAGGACTAGCACTCACACATTGTCAATGTAAGAACACGGTGGACTAGCCTCTATGATGATCCTGCTATGCTTGGGTGATTATACCTGAGGTGAGTTAGCTCTGAAATTTACTTAAATCGGGCAGTACCTCTAAAATAGTTGAAATATGAGCTAGTTAGTTTATCAGTTGGATCTTCCTATAGACAGAACATTGATTTCCCAGAGCCATAGCTTTTTTATTTTTCATCTACATAGACATCTGAGGGCCTTTATTTTGCAGGATAAGATGTACTTTCTAATGGTGTCATTCACCGTAACATAGACTATACTGGAAAACCGCAAAAGAATTCTAAGTCGAGCAAAATGTGAAAAAGGTGCATATATGAATATGCTAATACATTACTAAGTGTAAAAAAAAATTGAAAACAGTTATCCCTTCATGGGATTTAAAAAAAGTAAAAAAAAAACACAAAAAAGTGTAGAAAAAATAAATAAAATCGATAATAAATTCAAAATAAATATTTGATAAAAAATAATTGTGCATACATTACACACACACACAAAATGTACATATTAGGTATCTACACGACTGTAATAACCTGTAGAATTAATCTAACATGTTATTAAGTGTGAAATGTGAATGCTGTAAAAAAATGTTAAAAAAAACAAGAAATTTTAAAAAAAATTCTGCGATAAGTGAACTTAAACTATTCCCCCCAAAATTACAACTTATCCCAAAAAAGCGAGTCCCCTAACAACTGCGTCATTGAAAAAATAAAAAAGTTCTGACTGTTGAAACGCAAGGTAGCAAAAATTCAAAAAAATGTGCTGGTCATTAAGTACTTTTCAGGCGTTTGGTTTAAGGGATTTTTTCACCATGCAGTTTCACAGAGCCACAGTCAGCTTTAGACTCACACATCCTGGTCAGGCTGCAGGCAGGTATATAGCAGTGATTAACATATCAGCTCTGCTGTTCCCAGCTATTCCTGTTACACTGACATGACTACACTGACATGACTACAGGAGATTTATACATTTATGCACAAGGCTGCAGAGCTCTAAAGAGTAAAAGCTTCTAATTTAGTAAAGTAAACAAAGTCTGTTACTAGAGATAAGACGCTACAGGATGTAAATCACCATGGATGGACTGAGTGAGTGGAGACAGCTTAGAGCAATGAGAGATAAGAGAGAACAGGGTGAGGTGGGAAAAGATGTTCAGTAACTAGATTGTGTAACACTAGTATGTGTTCTAATAGGAGATAGAATCTTCTTTATCTCCTGACCAAAGCAAAATCAACAAAGCAATGTAGTTGATAAAAGCCTTCATTTACCTTTCCCTACATTTTAAAAGCTAATTATTGTGTGAGGAAACCCATTTCTAATGTGTTTGTAATCTATAACCATACAGGCATATAGGTCTGCATGAGTTAGGAAGCAATGTGACTGTTACTTTTTTGTAGAGTGCTGGTAAATCTGCCCTAGCTATAGAATAATGGGTACCAATTATCAGTAATTAGTATGTTATACAAATAAAAAAAACTCTTATTTTTCTTATGTTAAAATAAATAATGTAGCATCGAGCATCAAGCTCTAGTTAAATTTATTCCATTTTTGCTAGCACATAAGAAAAAGATCTTATTGAAAGCGCTATGTAACAAGATGCATCCATTTTCTTGCAAGAGCATGTCACAAATTTTGCATAATGCGCCTTTAATTAGTGCCCATTCATTGCCAGTAGAGAAACTAAATGAGCCAAACTATCTTTTGAATTACATCACAGAATAGGGGCTACATCTGTGCTTAGTGAAAATATACCCAATCTGGATCAATCATGCCATATTGAATCAGTGGCAGCAGATCAAAATGCCACAGCAGATGAAAAATCCATTTTGATTTAAAAAATAATGCAAAGCAAATGGATGCCAAACTCTAAAAGCAAACTTGAAAACAAGCTAAAGTGGAAGGAAATGTCACAATGCACGCCACTGTCCCCGCTCCTGACCGGAACCACCTCCACCTTCATGTTCCCGGTCACTGCTCCGTTCGGCACTCACCTCTCTCCAATATTGTTCTGCTCTCAACCTCTGCTCATTGTCAGTGCATGTGTACCTGTTCCCCTGGGCACGCGTGCTGTATCTTTAAAATTTAAAGGGTCAGCACACCTTTAATCGCCGATCACCTGCCACTTGGACCTTTATTAGGACACCTCCAACTGTCTTCCCTGCCAGTTTGTTTGTTTGTGTTCCTGCCTGAGTGTTTGTGTCTCATTACTTGTACTTAGTTTTTCCAGGTTTGAGCCATGCTGACAACTTGTTGACTACTCTCTGCCCTCACCTTCTTGCCTGTGACCCAATTAAGCCTCTGCTGGCTCCTTCTGTACCTCAGCTGTCACCGCGAGCGACCACATCAGGGGTAGTGACCTGGGAGTTCCCTGCAGCCAAGTCCATCCTGCCTTGCGGTGGGCTCTGGTGAATACCAGGGGGCTCTTTAGACTCTGCTATCTGGCATGGTTATTGTAATCTCCCATGGTAACTCAGTAGATCCACCACCTGTGCAAGTGACAAAAGAATTGCATAAGTAATTGGATTTTAAATAGTATAAGGCTTTAGGCACATTACGTCTGCTCCTTCTGCTGGTGGCATTTGTTAGAAAGATATTCTGATGGCTAACTCTGACAGAACACTGCACAGGGTCCCATTGTTAAAAAAAAAAATACTTTCTATTGCAGTGGTCATTTGTATAGGAAAGTGCAGATGATGCTTTAGTACACCGTTGCAAAAATAGTATGCTAATGCATGCTACCCCAACTGAGGGCCAAAGGACACTCTTTCAGGCCTCTGTCAGTTAAATGGAGCTCTATGGATTAGTTTGACATGAATAATGCGAGCACTGAACCTAATACTGCCAAGTAACAGTCACTATGCAATTTCTTTAAATTGCGTGGTAGTGGCCGATCAGGGGGAGTGTTTCTCAACTGATGGCACTTTCCATTTATTTCAGTGGGAGCTCTAAGTACAGCCTAGCAAACCTGTTTGGCTAAATTTGGAGCTCCAGGTGAAATAAATGGAGAGCGCCACCTCTCTATTCTGAATTGAGCCCTTCGGGGGCCCATTCTTATAGTAGATGTGGGTCTGTCGTTGCAAAACTTTAGGTGGACCCTCAAAAAGAGTCCAATTTTCAATTACCTGTCCGATTCAAATGATTGCTTAACATGAGTTTTCCCCAGGGAAGAGGAAACTTTACCTTTTTACTTTCCGGATCACGTCTGGACGGGGAAGAGACCCAAGACAGAGTCATTGGGGTGTCATTACTCAAGTCTCCCTCTTCCCTCAGGGAGTAGTTTTTATTAAAAAAAAACAAGGAGTACAACCCGGTACATTTTATTGCAAATGAAATATCAGAAATGTTAGTTAACAAAACTCAGACTCATATTTTGCAAAACCTACTTAAAAAGAGTAAAAGAATATATAAAGAACATCGCATGATTCTGTTGCTAAGCTCTTAAAAAATGTAACTTGTTTGTCTACTTGCAGTTTACATGTCACGGACGCCCCTGCGACCACTGTCCCGGGTCGCAGGCGCACCCGTGCCCCTGCTTCCAGCGGAGCCCCATCCCGCACGTCGGGCTCGGGGTCCGCTCGTGTCCCGGCCCCTGCCAGCGTTCCCTTACCCGGCAGCGCTCCTGCTCTGTCTGGCTCCGTCTCCCGGCGTGTAGCTCCGCCCCTAAGGGCGCGCGCGCGCCGGCAGTTTGAATTTAAAGGGGCAGTGCGCCGGTCATTGGTTCATTGCCGGGCACTGCTCCTGTTTAGTCCGGCCACTTCCTGCCGGCCCTCGCCGGATCCTTGGTGTATCTTCCCATGGTGAAAGTGTTGCAGAGCGTTCCTGTCTTGCCTTACCGTGTACCGACTCTCTGCTTACATTTACCGTCTACGAACCTTGCCGCCTGCCCTGACCTCCTGCTTGTCTACCGTCTACGAACCAGAGCCGCCTGTCCTGACCTCCTGCCTGTCACGACCACGAGCCTGCCTGCCGTTATTGTACCTCGCACCCTTGGCCGCCACCGCAGGCAAGCCCCGCCAGTTGTAATGACCTGGTGGATACCTGCCGCAGCAAGACCATCACGCTTTGCGGCGGGCTCTGGTGAATACCGGGTCCCACTTAGATTCCAATCCCTGGCGTAGGCTTAAGCCATCGCCTGCGGTGGCCCAGTGGATCCACCTCCAGACCATAACATTACAGCATTGGCGTGTATACATTAGATCACTGTTTATATTCTAGATTGAGGAAATTAAAGTAGACATCTTATGATTCATGACATTATCCCTCAATAAAAATATATCTTCTTTATATTAAAGGTATTTTAAAAGAATATAAGATAGCCAGCTGTATGTTGCTCAAACTTACAATATGTTTAAATAATACACCAAATGTAATTTCTTCCACAGGTCCCAGAGGCGAGTTATAAGACATTAATTGTCACGGTTCACGCTGCGGCCCCTGCTATGGACCATCAGCGTGCCCGTGTCTCTGGTGTTTCTGGCTCTATTCACCCACTGTCCCAGCTCCTGTTTGCAGGTCTCAGTCTCCATGGCTTCCTCCAGCTTCCTGTCTTCCTTTTGCGCACACGGGCTCCTCTAGGGGCCCCGCGGCGGCACGCATGATACTTAAGGAGTCAGGGCCCTTGGCCCGGCCAGTGACCTGTGACCTCTGGTTTCTTAAGTAGCTTCCTGCCCTCTGGCCATTGTCAGTTCGTTGTTGTCCTCAGCTAGAGCTTGACCCCCTTAACTGCTGTACTGCTGCTGACAGTTATTTGTCCTTTGCTTATTATCCTGCTGTACACCTGCTGTTTAATTATATTTCTGGCACCTATCTGGATTCTGTCTTATGTTCACTCCCAGCATCGTTTATCAGCCTCCAGTCCCCAGACCTGCACTTCGGCTCCCCACTGCCAGCATCTGCCATCTGTGCCTGCGGTGGGCCCTGAGGATCCACACCCGGTATCAACGGGCGGCGCTTCGGCATATGTTCGTCAGCGCAATCCGTTACAGTACGAACTGACCTTCAAATATGGATCCCGCCGGAGTGACTCTGCACTGACCTGGTAGCTGTGGTGACCGACATGGCGTCCATCTGGAGAAATTGTTCCGTAAGCTGCAGACCATCACCCCCCCGTTTGGACGAAGTCATGTCTGCACTGGCATCTACAACCTGCTCCACCACCCGCTGTGGCTCGCCTCCTGCTGCCTTTGTCCAGCCCTTTAGCCTGCACTTGCCTCTGCCTGCCCGTTATTCTGGAGACCTCTTTTACGTTTTCGCGGCTTCCTCAACCAGTGCACCATCCATTTTGAGGTCCTCGCTCATCATTTTCCATTCTGACCGTGCCAGGTCGCTTTCATCTCACCCTGCTCTCAGGTGAAGCCTTGGCTGGGTCTCGCCTCTGTGGGAGAGAGGGTGATCCGTGACAGGGGACTCCAGGCATTATGAGCGCTTTCCGGAAGACCTTCGAGCTGCCTGGGCGCAACACCTCTGCTGCTTCTTCCCTGCTCCGGTTCCGTCAAGGCGACTCCACCGTGGGACATATGCCATCCAGTTCCTTTACCCTGGCCTCCGAGTTTGCTTTGAACAACGAGGCCCTCGTGCTGCCTTCTGGGGGGGACTTGATGGACGCATAAAGGACGAGTTGGCTGGTCGTGATTACCTACCACCCTGGAGGGACCTCATCGCTCTAGCTACCCGGATCGACATCCGTTTTGCGGAGAGGGAGTTAGAGTTTTTGCCAACAGCCTGTGTCCTCTCGTCCTCGCAAGCTTCCGCCTCGTCTTGTACCGAAACCGCGAGCCCCCCTCGCCTGACACCTGCGTTTTTCCCAGGTTTGAGCCTATGGAGGTCGGCTGTACTCATCTCCCCACAGAGGAACGCTCCCGTCGACGCAGCTTAAACCTGTGTCTGTACTGCGGCGGTTCCCGTCATTACCTCAAGAAACTGCCCAGTCCGCCCCAGCTGCGCCCCGGAAACCCCAAATGCCATGGTGTTGTGGGTGAAGTGACCCTGAATCAAGATGCTTTGTTCCTCGTTTGACCATCCCGTCACTCTACGTTTATCATCTGGTGCCGCCTATGAAGTTCCCGCCTTGCTGGATTCCGGCTCCTCTGAAACTTTATCCACCCGTCTCTGCTGGAGAAGTTCCCGCCTGCCTGTCTCCCGTCTTGAGAGGCCCTGCGTTTCTCTTCCATCAACGGGGGGATCCTGAAGGGCCAGTCAAGTTTCGTCCCAGCCTGTGTCCTTGAAAGGGTTTGGGAGTTTTCCCCCCAGGAAAATCTGTCCTTTTACGTGCTGCCTAGTTCGTCTGCTTCAGTTCCCTGTCGGGCTCCCCTGGTTCCAGCTTCACAACCCATCCCCGGATTGGAAAACGGGTGAAGTTGTCCAATGGGGCAAGCATTGCCACTCAGCTGTCTCAAGCCCGCCCATCTGGAGCAGCCCTGCCCACCCGTTTCTCTGCCCGTATGTTCTGCTGTGCCAAAGGGAAAAACCAGTGTGCAGGAAGAGCCTCTGGCCTTCAAAGGGCACCCCTGACTCCCACCCACCCCACCCCCCGCCTACTGTTTCTGCTTCTTCTCCCAGGTCCAAGAAGTTTTCGGGACTCTCTGGACACCTCCCCTTTAAACAGTTCCTGGGATACCGAGGAGGAGGTGGTTACCCCAAGCCGTTTTGTGGGTACCGGCTAGCCCGGAGGGGAGGGCTTACGGGGGGGGGTACTGTCACGGTTCACGCTGCGGCCCCTGCTATGGACATCAGCGTGCCCCTGTCTCTGGTGTTTCTGGCTCTATTCACCCACCTGTCCAGCTCCCGTTTGCAGGTCTCAGTCTCCCTGGCTTTCCCCCAGCTTCCTGTCTTCCTGTGCGCACACGGGCTCCCTCTAGGGGCACGCGCGCGGCACTGCATGATACTTAAGGAGTCAGCGGTCCTTGGTCCGGCCCTGTGACCTGTGACCTCTGGCTTCTTAAGGAGCTTCCTGCCTCTGGCCATTGTCAGTTCGTTGTTGTCCTCAGCTAGAGCTTGACCCCTTAATCTGCTGTACTTTCTGCTGACTCAGTTATTTGTCCTTCTGCTTATTATCCTGCTGTACACCTGCTGCTAAATATATTTCTGGGACCTATCTGGATTCTGTTTTTATGTTCACTGCAGATCCGTTTATCAGCCTCCAGTACCCAGACCTGCACTTCGGCTACCCACTGCCAGCATCTGCCATTGTGCCTGCGGTGGGCCCTGAGGATCCACACCCGGATATTTAACGGGCGGCGCTTCGGCATATGTTCGTCAGCGCAATCCGTTACATTAATGGCACATCCTATCAATATGCAGTCAATATCGGAGATGGAAAAAGCTCTTTATGGGTATTGTGAGCTTTATTTTATCAGCCTCAGTAAATTTAAGCTCTGTTTCGAGGAGTTGTTCCCTGCTACCTGCACTGAACTGAACAGAAGAAGATAATCTCTCAATTTCCATAGAAACAAAACATACCAGGCGCTTTTATAACACTTTTCTATCTAAGGTTCAAGAGAGAGTTCACTATTTTAGGTTTAGAGCTCAGCAAGCCTATAATTATAGTTTTTTAGCCAGAAGAGAGGAGACATAATAAAAATCTCAGGGTTATAGAGGAACAGTCAAATGGACTCCATGCTGTGAGAAAAAAGGGTAAAGTCAGGATACACACTGAGAACATATATTCATGCTGGCACTTTTGTTTTGCTTTATAGATATAAAATATGAATGGCAAGTCTGGAGAGTTTTGTTGTGGTACTGCAGCGGAGGATATATCATTGTATAACTAGGCAGAGTTGCCTTTCCAGATTTTAGGATAGCTCTGTGGGAGCTGTAGGTTTGGCTTCATCATCAAACATTTGGGATTTTAGAGATTGTTTATTTAACACGTAATTGAAACTTTATTTAATTTGCTTTCTTTAGAGCACTTAAATTGTATTTCTATAGCTTATTTTATATGGTTGTGCACAAGAATTTATTATGTCAACAAAACCTTGCCGGGGAAATAATGGGCCATTTTTATTGAAAAAAAAAAATTGCAGTGAATGTAACAACGCTGGTGGACTACAGACTACAAAAAGAACTGAATAGGACAATCAGCTAGCATTCGCATGCAATAATTATACGAAGCGCGTATTAACTAAAAAGCTAGAAGGACTTACTATTAGATGATTAAATGGATAAGGAGTAATGCAGATACACCACTTACAGTGTAAATACAGAACTAAGATTCTCAAAGGCTACAGCAAACTTACACAGAGCAAGGGTATGTTGGATATGAAGCGATTAAAACCCTAGAACTGAATTTAAAAAAAAAATTATAATAACCAAATTCTCAAAACAGAACAATCTTTCATAAAGCACAATGATCCAAACCAAGTTACCTAACCCGACAAACTTTATAAAGAAGCTAGCTATTATCCAATCCTCTCTGATATCAAAGGTGAGTTACCTGATCAGCTGACTTACATAGCAACCACCTCACATGAAATCTAATATGAAGGAGAAGATGAAATGAATAGAATTCCTGCCACTCATAATCTGAACATTGAAGCACCAAGCCAGTACCTGACTAATAGGCCAAAAGTGTACCTCTTTAAAGCTGGATAGAGCTTAAATTTTACCATTTATTTTTTTCAAATAATCAAAAAATCCTAAGCAACAAAAGACAAATCAAATTTCAGAAACGTGATGCTGCAATTTAGGAACATAACCCTGCAACACAACTATATTTGATTCTCTTCTTTTTAATGCCATTGTTATGAATTGACACCAATCTACATCGTGCCCTTATGCCTCATGCATCTTAACAATGAATCATAGTGTGTAGCAGCTGAAAGAAAACAAAATAAGGGTATTACCGGTAGCAGAACTTAACAGTATGAAATAGTTCTGCTTAACTATATAATCTGACATATTCAGGTTTTGACATTAACAAAATAGTAAAAAAATGTTATGACCTAATTCATTGAGCAATTACTGAATAACAGTACATGAGAGATGACATAGAATCATCTTCGAATGACATTAGGTTGTGAGCATAAGATATGAAATGAGCATGTGAAGCTAGGAATGAGTGATTATTCAGAAATGAACAATAGATTCTTCGTAGAGTACTGGACTGTATATGTGTTTGATTCAAAACCCATGACCTTAATTATTAATACACTTTTTTTTAAAGTCAGTCATTTCTCCACAAGAAGCAAATTTCTGCCACCCAACTCACTTCCTTTAAACCCATTTTTTATGATAGTGTAATACAGTGAGTCGGTAAGGTACACATATGGCACAACTTCTTATGCACCAAAGAAAGCTGGAATGGTAACACCCACATGACTGTATGGGTATGTTCACACAGCTTAAATTGGCCACGTATTTTGGTGCACATTTCGCAGCGTATTGCGCTGTATATGTGGCAAAATGTGCATCGCAATGACATAGCTCATAGAGAGCTATGGATGACGCATCGTCTCCCCGCGCATACAATACGAATCGTATAGTATGCACGGGGGGAGAATTGACATGTCAATGGGGCCGGCACCTGGCCGGTCCTCCCGTGCTTTGGAATTGCGCGCTAACCAGCGCGTGGTTCCAAAATACACAGTGTATTGCGGCACGTCCTAGAAGCCGTGTTAACATACCCTATAAGTGATACATTTCTAGGTGAAGTAACAGGGGAACAGCACAACACAGAGTTATAATAGAAGATGCTCCAGAATTATTTCACAGGGAACACAAGTATTTACTAAATCAGACATGTCAGGTGATGACTTGTTTTTTGTGGGTTGATTTTTAACCCCTTAGTGCACCTTGACATACTAGTATGTCATGGTGCAGTGTACCTAAACACATCATGATGTACTGGTTTGTCATGGCAATCGCTTTGGTATAGGAACTGTGCTGGAACGGTCGCTGTGGGACCCTGGCGGTGATTGACAGCCGGGTTCCTGCAGTTCCCGTTGGGAACGGAGATAAGTCTGTTCCCAACGGTTTAACTCCTTAGCTGCCGTGATCAATATCAACCATGGCAACTACAGAGTCTGACAGAGGGAGGATGTCATGGCAACCAGGGGTCAATCAATTACCTCCGTGCTGCCTGTGACATTGGCCTGACCGGCTCTGCCCCGAGGCGGAGCCTGACTTGATGACTGACAGTTGGAATAAGACACTGCAGTGTAGACACTAACCCATCTGATGAACGGCTTAAAAAAAAAAACACTTTGCAGCCAGCAATTTAAAACATTACTTTCCAACACACTACAATCCCTCTTCTCCTTGAAGAAAAGCATATAACCACAAATAACAGATCAATAGCAATAATTAACAGTATGAAAAATGATTGTTATGGAAAAAACATCAAACACTTTAAACTGTAAAGTCCTGTCCATACACATAGGGCCCCTTTCATTTTTCCAGAGCACTATATGAAATGAAAGGGGCGCTCTGATTGGTTGCTATGGGCAACAACGTGAATTTTAGACCTAGACAGTTTTCATAAATGTGGCCCATAGTCTTTAAGATAAGCTGGTGGATTTATTGCTCGCTTTGGCAATTCTGAGGTGGATGGTTGGGGGTTGGTGTCAGAATCACTTGAAGCACTACTGAACTTTGTGCTGGTTCACAGTCCTCCAACACTTGGCTTTCTGAATCAACAAATTTCTTCACGAAAGATGAATTCCGCACTTTTTTATTTCCATCTAAGTCCTCCAGACCTACTTGAGTGCCTCTTTTTTCCTTCAAAACATAAGGCTCGCGTTCAAATAATGGAGACAGTTTGTTAAAACGATCATTCTGAAGCAACACCTTATCTCCTTGTCTAAGGCCACTAGTTTGACAATGGCGCCGATGGTTTGTGTACCGTTCAGATCGGATCTTCCTTTTCTCATCAATTTCCCTGATATGTCCAAACCTGTAGGAGAAGAAGCCCCAATGTCTGGTAATTTTGTCCTGAATTTGCAACCACAAAGAAGTTCAGCAGGACTCACTCCATTTATAGTGTGGGGGGGTTGTAGGATAAGCCAAAAGAAAATCCCACAGTGCTTTTCTCCAGTCTCTTCTCTCTAAATGAGCAATCTGTAAAGCACTAGAATATTTATCAGTCTTTTTACACTTGCATAATACTCTCAAAGCAGAAATTAAAACAGAAATTAAAGGAATTAAAGCAGAAATATTAAATCAGAAATTAAAGAACTAAATTAAAGAATTTAAAGAATTTAAATTAATAAAGAAATTAAAGAATTTATTATCATTAAAGAATGTATTTATCATTAAAGAATTTATTATCAATTATTATTTTGGATGGAAGGTTTTATTTACAACGGCAGGGCACGTCCATGGGAGCGCGTCTTTCCCCTTCCTTGGCCAATATCTACATGGGCATGTGGGAAAAGTTGTTTCTTTTCTCAGAAGATAATATTTTTGCCCCCTGTATCATGTGGCATGGTCAATATATTGATGACCTCCTTCGGAGGGCCCCGAAGAGACCATTCCTGACTTTGTCAAGTACATTAATAAGAATCACCTGAACCTTCAATTTACCTTTAAATATCACCCTAAGAGAATTGATTTTCTTGATGTCACACTTACTGGGGATACTACATCTGGAATTTCTGTTTCCCCAAATCGTAAAACTTTAGCCAGAAATATTCTTTTGGCTACATCTTGCCACCCCACTCTGCATAATAGTCACACAGGTGAACTAGTTCGTACTAAAATAAATAGTACTCTTCCCGATAATTATCAAAAACAGGAGCGCATTATGTTACAAAGGCTAAGAGAACATGGATATAAAGATTCTGTTTTGACTAATGCTGTGCAAAAAGTAACTCGAATTCCACGTACTGAACTTATTAAACCTAATATTAATCATCGCAAAAAACACACCAATGATGTTGTTACATTTTCATCCACTTATAGTCCCCAGTTTTCAGAAATAGCTAAAATCATTAAAAGACATCTATCTCTGCTATATACCCACACAACAATCTAGCTACAATATTACAAGGCAGTGTTAAATTTGTTTCATGTCGTGCGTCTACTATCGGTGATATTTTCTCACCCAGTCTATTTATGAGTCAACCTGAAACTCCAACGACATGGCTATTTAGCAAAGGTTGTTTCAAATGTGGCCATTCCCGCTGTGTGATATGTCAATATTTACAAGTCAGTAAAATATTTTTGTCCTTTGTTACTGGCAAACAATATCATATTAAATGCCACATAAATTGCAATACAAAAATTTTTATATATCTTATCTCTTGTGTTGCATGTCGGGTCTAATACGTTGGTTGTAATATTCGTAGTGCAACCTAGAATAATCAGATTTCTGAAGTGTCAAAGCTTTTTTTAGTACACATAACAAAGATCTAACTCATTTACCAGTAACTGCTATTGAAAAAGTGCAGCGATCAACTAGGGAGCTGTGACTTATGCAAAAAGGTTTTAAGCTGTGCAGCGAAATGGATTTTCCTCCTTGCCACTAGATATCCGGGTGGTCTTAACACTAGACGTGATATTTTATATCAGTATTAGGGCTGTTTTGTCTATATTAGTTTATTTTTGCTTTATATTTGCTTTATATTGTTAAAATGTTTAACGTCATGTGTGTTTTAAGATTCTCTGTTTGCTTGTGCATGATACTCTGTCGGAATGAATAGGGTTAATGTGAAACAAGTGATGTCTTTGTGATTGACGGTCGCACTTTCACGTCATTAGAACTTGCCTATATCATCCCGAGTTAAGATGCCAATATGCTACGACTAAGGCTTGTTCATATAGCGTCAGCTGCGTTATGTCTTCTCTCCGTTACACTGCTGTTAGTTTTTAAATGGCTCAATAAAAGTTGAGTTTTATCTACAACTGTAACTGGATTCCCACAATATTGTTATGTTTGATGCTGGATTTTTTTCTTTTTTGATGTTCCAAGAAGCTAAGTCCATAACATTGCAGATAGCTCCAGAATCAATCAGTACTGTGAAGTCTGTATCACCAATCTTAATGGGTAACGTCCCAGCTTGCCCTGAGCACAGCAAGAATATATGTTCACAATCAGAGTCAGTTT
Source organism: Phyllomedusa bahiana (assembly GCA_025379985.1). NCBI lineage: Eukaryota > Metazoa > Chordata > Amphibia > Anura > Hylidae > Phyllomedusa > Phyllomedusa bahiana. Next base: position 12,384 of record JAODAL010048660.1, on the reverse strand, counting down.
CTTTATCTGCAGCTATAACATTTACTTTTGCATTTAATCCTTTGGTTTTATTTCCTGTGAGTGCACTTCTACACACAGCTGCAAGGTGCCCTATCCTTCCACAGGTGTAGCACATTTTATTATGTACCACAGTGCAGTCCTGGCTTGTGTGCCCCTCTCTGCCACATTAACTACAGGTTACAGAGACAATCCTTTATTTTCTATTCCTGTTGTTCCTATTATTATAGACAGGTTTGAACATTGCTGTGCAGTGACTGATGCAGTCTCTTTGTTTTCAATGTGCAGGGCCTGTAGCTCAGATACTTCATTAGCTCTTGCAATCTCTTGCAATTATACCGTATTCTGCAATATTAATACAATCACTTTCCTACATTCTTTCCTACACATCCATCACCAACAAACAGCTTGGAACATCACATTAATCAGACATTTCAAACTTGCAGTCTGTGGGCCACATGCAACCACACTTTTAAATAAATATGCAACTTAATTTTTAAAATACAAATTTAGAAAAATGACTAATTACTAGTCACATTGCATCTATGTAGTGATGCAACCTTTCCCCCACCAATAGCTGTGAATATGTTAGCAGTTGATAGGGGTACTTAGCACACCATGCCAACGTGTCAGTCACAATGCTATTAGTCTTGTTTGGCTTGCTTGGAGTACCTTATATGTTAGGGACCTCTCCGACTTTCGGGAAAATAAGGCATACATTTTCTTGGATACTAAGGAAAGTAATAAAGATCCAAGAACTGTAGCCTCCTCAACAAAAACTGAGATCTCAGATTCTGATTGTGATTTGACTAATCGCAATAGCCAGAGTCAACAACGATCCAGAGGCCCCAGAACGGGAAGGGGAGGAAGAGGCCAAAAACAAAGAGGCTCCTCTAGACCTTTTTTAGAAGGGAATCACTCTTACCAGCTGAGGGATCGCACCCCCACAAGACGATAACTCCTAATTCTACGAGTTCCAACCTAATAGTTAACTTATCTTCCCACGAATTGAGTGTTGAGGAGATGAATATTCTAAAATTAGGGTTGTCTTTTGTCCCAACAGCAAAATTTGACAAATTCAGATGGATTAAAGATATCCATCTGTTTGGACGGAAGATAAAATGGCATAAATATCACTGTCTAAAAAATAGGAGGGAATGTTCAGAACTGGGAATAAGTGAGGACATATTAGAAGGGGTTCGCTTGCTATATGATATATCCCATGATGAGGTTAACACGGGCAAAGGCCCTTTTACAACTTTACGCCCAAAAAGTCTCTCAATGCCTCCACAAGGAGATATATCCTGTGTTGAAGTTTTTATCTCTCAAGTAACTAGAGATCTAGAATCATTGCACAAACGATTTCCGAGTAATTGCACAAGAGATGAACATCAGGCTATCTCTCGGTTGGAACAAGATCATAATTTGATAGTGAAACCCTCCTACAAAGGGGGTAATATTGTACTTTTAGACCACCAGAGATATGTAAACATGTGCAATACTCTACTTCAGGACCTCTCATGTTATGAAATCTTAAGAGAGGATCCTACAGAGAGATATAGGAAGGAACTCCTAACTGTCCTCACCGATGCAAAGTCACAGAAGCTTATATCAGTACAGGAATTTGAGTTTCTGTTTCCCAGATTTCCTAAAATTCCGACTTTTTACAGTCTGCCAAAAATACACAAAGGAATAACACCCCTTAAAGGAAGACCAATTGTGTCAGGAATAGACTCCCTCACACAAAATTGTGGAATCTATTTAGATTCCCTTTTAGCACCCTTTGTGGAATCACTTTCCTCCTACACTCGAGACACCATGGACTTTCTCAGAAAACTTGATGGGATACAGGTGGGACCAGAATGTTGGCTAGCCAGTGTGGATGTAGAGGCACTTTACACCAGTATACCCCATGATATGGGTATACAGGCTGTAGGTTACTTTCTGCAAAGTAGAGGATTGCAATTCAGTGCACATAATGAGTTCCTTTTACAGTTGCTGAGATTTGTGCTTACAAGAAATTATTTTTTGTTCAATGGGAGGTTCTTCCACCAGCTGAGGGGTACAGCCATGGGAAGCCCATGTGCTCCATCATATGCCAACCTGTACCTCGGCTGGTGGGAGAGCCTCCATGTTTTTGAAGAACATCTTGCACATTGGACGGATCACATTGGGTTATGGATCCGTTACATTGATGACATTTTTGTCATATGGAATGGTCCTAAGTCAGATTTTTTGACATTCATTACCAAACTTAATGATAATCCATGTGGTCTGAAGTTTACCTTCGAGATTCACTCTGACCAGCTTACCTTCTTGGATGTAAAAATCCTGAAGAATTCCAATGGCACTATCTCAACAACAATTTACCGTAAACCAACGGCGTCTAATTCCCTTTTACATTGGCGCAGTAGCCACCTGGCACCCCTCAAGTGAAATATTCCAAGAGGACAATTTCTGCGTTTACGCAGAAATTGTTCAAGTAAATCAGAATATAAAAAACAGTCACTGGATCTCAAATGTCGTTTCAGGGATAAGGGTTATCCGGAAGATGTTATTTTAAAAGGGTACCAGCATGCACTTCGGATTGATAGAACTAAATTACTTACCCCACGGGTTCAAAATGCCCAAGAAAAGGAAGACATAGCCAGAGTCATTGGCACCTTCGATGAAGCGTCTGATGAAGTTCGTAAAATACTTGCCAAACATTGGGACATTCTGCTCCTTGACCCAGACATTAAGGAAAAAGTCGGGTCACGCCCCCTAATTACATTTAGGCGCAGTCAAAGTTTACAAGACAAAATTGTGAAAAGCCACTACACTCCACCTCCGGCCACCAACACGTGGCTTCAGAGGCAGCCGGTAGGCTGTCATAAATGCAGTGGCTGTATTGGTTGTAACTTTGTTGAGACTGGCAAAAGATTTTGCAATCAATTTACCGGCCGAGAATTCCTTATTAGGCATTTTATCAACTGCAGATCTACGGGTGTCATTTACCGTATTAGATGCGACTGTGGTAAGGAATATGTCGGTAAAACCATCCGTGAATTTCGAAGGCGAATCGGTGAACATCTGGGCGACATTCGGAAAAAGAGAGACACCAGTGTAGCCAGACATGTCTTGCAGGAACATAATGGTGAAGCACGATATTTAAAATTTATGGGAATAGATCGAATTCAACCACACGTTCGAAAAGGGGACTGGAATAAATCCATTTTGTGCAAGGAATCGTTTTGGATTTACACTTTGGGGACGGCATGCCCTGATGGGTTAAATGAACAACTGAATTTCAATTGCTTTTTGTAGTATGGCATGGTCCATCTCCTCTCCCAATTAGGCTATAATATCTTCGTAATTTGTCAGTGATTATTCTTAAATCACTTATTATTTTTTACTTCTATTTGATCTCTTCTGACACAGTAGCCTGGTCTTGTTCAGGGTCAGCAGTTACAGAGCTATGATTTGTAGTTACCGGTCATGTAAAACGTATTTTGACTTACCTGCGGCATATAAATACATTTTAATCTATAGAATCTGTATGCTGTTCATATCGGACGCTTTAATTAGTCATGATAATGCTAGCGCTCGGCAATCAGAGACGCAGCATATACCCATCACGTCACTTCCGTTTTTAGTGACAGTGTACAGAGCCAACATGTATTCCAAGCCTCGTTTTCATGCTGGATGCGTTATTTCCGGTTTCGCTTTGAGCGCTTAGCAACTAGACTAGGCATGCGCACATACTACTTCCTGGCTTTGTGACGCGATGTCTCGCCGTATTGGCGCCAAAGCGCCGGCTATTTAAACCGGATGTTCACATAGTTAAATTGCGCAGCACACCATAGCTGTATGCCACACTATGAGCCATATGCTCAACGCCAGTGATTTATGCAGGTATGTTGTGTCTGGTTATATACATATGACATTTGCCTGTTGCAAAGTTTGCTTATTTGATGTGTGTAATGTGCATATTTTTCAACTTCTCACAGCCTACTGATCTCCGTCCCCTGATGAGGTAAAAGTAGGTACCGAAACATGTTGGGACTATTTGTGAGTTGGGATTTGCATATATTAATGTAAGTGCCGTATTTTCTGTTTAAATTTCTATTACAACATCTGTGTAACATTTGAGGTGCCATCCTGTAGCAGGGCGTAATAGGGATATTTTTGCAGGGACCAGGTTCCAGACAGGGTCGTCCTTATTAGGACGTTTTTCCCTGTAAATTCAGGTAGCATAACATAGATAGTGCTCATAATAGGGCCAACATAGGATATAGGGTATAAGGCACTAATTAGCAATTAACCCGACTAATCCTTTTGCTTTTGCTACCCATCCTTCCCCGTTATAGGGTGGTCATACATAAATTGGTGGCTTAAAACATCCTTACGTTTCAGATTTTGGCTCTAGTTCTGTACGTGTTTGTTATAGCATCTTTACATCTTTTTAAACTAAAACTAATAAAAGTTATATTTTATTATTTAGTGCGCTTTTCCATGATTGTTACTTATATATTTGACAAAGCGTATTGGAAATTAGCTCAGATCTAATTAAATCCTATTATTGAGCTAATTAATATATACCTTATATGACCGATTAGTAGTCTTTGACATGGATGCAATGCGACTAGTAATTGGTCATATTAGGCACACCAAGCAAGTCAAACAAGACTAACAGCAACATGACTGACACGTGGTGAATGGCGTGGTAGGTATGATTATCGACTGGTAAAATATTTGCTGCTATCGATGGGGGAAGGGATATGTCACTACATAGATTCCAGAACTGAATCTGAAAAGGTTTGAAGATTTTTAATCTTTGTAAGACAAGTTTTCTTTGTTTAATTCGATTTCCCCAATAAATATAGAATCAGTCCCTATTTATATACAACTAGAAGTAATCAAGATCTAAGCAATTCAAGGTAAAATTCAGTGAAAGGAAATATGTTTCTTGTCAGATCCAGAATTACTGACATTCTCCTTGGATCAGTTTTGAAATTAATCACTGGAAACATGAATTCTCCCACAGGAAAGTTGATAGCAAAGAAGAGATGCAAAGTGTTGGGAAGAAAACGAGAAAATATTTTTTAACCATTGTTCTTGTTCTTTTCTATACTGGACTTTTCAAAACAAAACTTACTTTTCTGTAAAAGTTGTCTTTTTATTTTGCCGGCCTACATCAGACGTTGTTGATTTGGCCCATGTTAACCTTTGAGTTTGTCATTGATATAGATCATCAAAGATCTTACAGAGGACCTATCATCTGTTCTGATGTGTGTTTTGGTAAAAACTTTCCTTACAGATAATATAACAGTTCTGGAGCATCTTTACTCTTTTATTTCTTTAAAAATTGTTTCAATATCAGCTGTAAGTTGCTAGCCGTGTGGTGTGTCCATGAACATTATGACATTATCCAATCAGTGCTGATACTGACAGACTTTATAGGAATTGCTAATTAAACCAACTGGACCCTCATTGTTAATAGAATGTATACACAACCAACATCACTTTTTGCCAAAAGGCAAATAACCCATTTCACAAATGTTATTAGTGTTATATTAAAATATACCTTTTATTGAGCAATCGCTAAAATACTTCCTACCTTACCCATAGCTAATTAAAAGCTTGTCAACACTGTACCTAAATAACTAATATAAATCTATCAATTCAGAGCAATGTATTATACTAACAAAGAAATGTCCAATGTACAAAAAAAAAAACTCAATGAAGTATGTGGCACCTGAAGTCATTCCACATCATAGGAACAATGCTATGATTAAAAATAGGCAATTCTACACAACATAAAAACTTTACAGGAAATTGCCAGTTTTTAATTTATCCATAACTTTGCAGTCGAAATTTTAGAGAAATGACCAATGCAGAGATTTAGAAAGTTACATTGTATGTGTGGATGTGCTGTGATGTCTGGTTAAAACACTAAAAAGCATATAGTACTTAAGCAAGCTTTATGACCTCAATGTTCAGCTCATCCGTAGGGCCAAATCCGAACTGACCAAACACTGACAGCCTACCCTGTGGAAAGGAAATTAACGTGTAGGAAATATCCACTAAATGGATTTCTGCTGATGATTATAATTTTGGGCACTCGATTTCATCATAGATCTGAATGTGGAACAGCCCTATTGAATGGGGCTAATTTGTGCCATTTTTGCTATCGTAGTTTTCATGGGCTATTTCTTAAATACAATGGGGCAGTTTTTCATGTGAAATTCACATAGATTTCTTTATGAAATGTAGCAGGTTCTGCACTGAGATCTGCAGGAATTTTATCCATGTGAAAGAGCCTTTAGTGCAATAGAAACCAGGTCAGGTGAAGACTTCCTCCAACTAGTTTGATCTGCTTGTTTTTATTTTTTTAAATAATTGTCACATTGTAAAGTCAGGACAATATACACCTATCCACCATATAAGTAAAAAGTCGTATTCCCCTTCTTATGTGAACGTTTACGGGGTTCGTTTTTTTTAACCTGTGGTTAAATAAAGGAGCACTTTCCATCTATCCGGGATAAATTTGTAATCCCTAAAGGCACAATTTTACAGATTACAAAGCGGAGATTCTGCTTAACGCCAAGCTGTGAATAGATTTCATAAGCCAGAGAATGATCTGATCTTCAAAACAAGTATGCAGCTGGTGACATTACAATCATGTAGAGTGTTGATGTAAATTTAAGCATTTCAATTCACATTATATAATTTTATTGCTGTAGAGAAAATGTTTTTCTTCTTCTGAACATTATAATCAAGCTTATGAAAGCGTATATTAGATCAGGAGTGGATATGAGAAGGCTGACGCATTGAACTAAGCAAATGAATTAGCAAGTTGCTGTACGGTGGTGCAAAGTACACTTCACAAATATTGATCTGCAATTTAAAAGCAAACGTATTAATAAAAAAAACACAGAGGGGGTACTTGTGTACAAGTCAAGTCTCAGAAGAGCAGTCTTCGTGCTCAGTATAGTTAGTGGCATGGCTGATGATTTATTCAATTTTAACAAGATCTGAGTTTTACATTTAAAGGGGTTTTGCCACGATATAATGTTGATGTGGGATCCTCCAAAATGGGTATTTAATCACTTTTCTTAATATATGTGATTAAAAAAGTGAATCATGTGAGAGCTACAGCCTGACTTACATACCCTTGGTTTCCTGAGAGTTTACATTAGATACGATTAGGCACTGACAGGAGCTGATCTGGTCCTGCTTGCTGCACTTCTTATCTGATGACAGGGAACATGAAGGAGCTGGCAAGGGACTGTGGAGAAAGATCTTGTCTTTTGTATAAAGAATCTACTAGTTGTAATGTGATTATTTGAGTAAGCATTGCACAACACTCCCTGCTTCCTCATTACTGCTCAGCCCCCCTCCCTCTCCTCTGTGAGGCTGTAGTGCTTTGTTTATAGTCTGTCCTGAGCAGCTAAGAGGTAAGAAACTCACTTCGTGGCAAAACCCCTTTAAGATGACATTTTCAACGGGGCAGGGCACAGATACAACATAGCACTGATTTCTGAGCTTATTACCACAACGAACAGTTTAAAAATGTTGTAACTAACTGAAAAAGAGCAGAAAAACATATGCACGTCCATCAAAACATAGTTCATTAGAAAAAAATACAAATAATGTAAATATGGACCACTTTAATTAAAAACATCTAGAGATGAGCGAACCCTAAAAAGTTTGAGTTTGAGATGAACCGCGAACTTTGAGCTGTTCGGTTCGAAGTTCGAGCCGAACTTGAACTTTGAACCCTATTAAAGTCAATGGGAAAAGATGTTCGGATTAATTTTATACCTATATAGGTGAGAAGAAACTGTTATTACCACCCATAACAGTACACCAAAACTAGGCGCATTATATGTCGGGCATGACACATTGAAATGCGCCTAAAAATGATACGCTGTGTGCCTCCATTACACATAGCATATCATTGGTAATGTATATAATTCACCTATCGAGGTGCATTGTGCATGGAGGCGCATAACAATCTTTTACTAGTTTATAGGTGATAGGCGCGATACATAAACTAGTAATGATGTGTTATGCGCCTTCCGACGAGGATACAACGCTGATTCGTCACTGAAAATGTTGTTGTAATCCACCATGTGAACATACCCTTACTGCGTACCTGCAGTCCCTCACCACTGCAAGTTCAGCCATGGTTTCTCCTTCTCCTTCATAAACTGCTGAGTTCCTTAATCCCATCTCAAACTATATACACAATATATATAGATATGCCACTCTTCATAGTGGTTAGTCACACCTTATACAACCATACGGAATCTATTTAGACATTTTTAGATGTTTTTAATTGATGTGGTTTGTCTTTCTCCATAAAATATATATTTTGATGGCAGTGCAATCCCTTTGTAAATGTCTTTCGGTTTACAATGTGACATTTGACATATTGATTTACATTCCTATTATTTTGTTGGTGTCCACTTTTTTTAATTATATCACATTTCATGGACATTTATATATAGGTATTATAAAGTTCTATGGTTTTTAGGGGTGGGGCTAAAAGTTGCAGTTTGAGCTGATAATGTTTTGTAACAATTTTTGTAAAATTTTTATTAGTATTTTATATATTGTGCCCTCCATGAAATAACTTTTGCATAAGTATTTTTTCTGATTTCTTATGTAACTGGGGCAGATATATTAGCCTCAGTTTCAGGGGAACTACAACCCCATGTACTGACTGCAGAGCTGATCTGGGTATTATACAACCCAGGTCATATAATTATCAAGCCCCGCCAGTCATGTGACGGCCAGCTCTAGAAAGCAGAAAGCCAGGTGGCTTCCTGCATATCTGTATGTGCACAACTATCGAGAAGGCAGGGATAGTAATAATCTGTACTTACCTTCTTAGTGGAGAGCCAGCTAACACTGACAGCCGGCTCTCCACTTACACAGCTGCACAATTAGTAAGCAGCTGTACTCTTTGCACCTTCCTTAATTGGGGTCTACCTACCTAAAAGTGGCTCTACCTATCTGTCTACCTAATTTGGGGGTATACCTACATATTATTTGGGGTTTACCTACCTCCTATATGGGAACACAAAACAAGACTAAAACTGGTTGCACAAATGGGAGCACCATGACCGTCTGGGGGTATGAGTCTTATCCAGGAGAGGTCATCATGGAGGTCTGAACAGAATGGAGAAAAAAAGGACAAAAGATTGACTCCCATCAGAGAAGATGCCATCTGTGATCTCTGGATGTCAGTTTTATTTTGCTTCTGTGTTGGATCAGTGCTGCATTCACTGTCATGTGATGGTCACCTAAACCATGATGAAAGAGTTCAGTTGTTTCTTGATTGTAAAAGAGATTGCATCGCTTTTGATTAGGAGTTTCTATGAGCAACTTTTACTTTCTTGTTTGTGCAAAAAAATAAATGCAGCTTACCGCCTGGCCCTAATTGAAGTTAAATCCTCATAGACAATCTGTAAACTGGTGCACGGACAGCCATCTGGACTTAGAGGCATATAATAAATCCAAAAAACAAAAAGATTTGTCCAGAATCCACCAAAGGTAGATGAAGAAAGTAAAATCACATTTTAACAGATAGGATTAAAAAGAGACCTATCTGAATTGCACTCTTGTCTGTCGTATATTACAGAATGCTCATCTTGCCATAGTGGGAAATTGGAAATCATCCATGCCATGTTGACATTGTCTCTATTAATTTGTTGCAATAGCAATCTCGGACCTACAGGCAAAATCAAGATCCCAATTCAATTTTGCATGGAGCCTCTGGTTGGGTTTTACTCTGACGCGTTTCAATCTTCTGAGGCTCTTAATCGTAGTTAGGAGTAGTGTATCACACATATACACCTAGAAATACCAGACCACTACAAAATATACAAATATAAAACCAATCTTTGTTAGAAACAATTATTCAACAATTTGTAAAAACACATAAAAATCAAATGGCAATTTCACTGCAAAAATGCGTGTACACATAACAGCCCTATCAAATGATAACATCAAAACCCCACATAGAATAGCTCACTCTACAATAGTGCCTGAAGAAATACCATCCAGATGCCAGACGTTAAATACCTGACCTTGAATAATAGACAGCAGGTGGCAAGGAATGTAAAGGAGGGCAGAAGTGTAGACACGCACCCCAACGCATGTTTTGCTTTTGCGCTTCTTCTGGAGGTAGAAACATAACAGACATTACCCAGTATATAAATAATCAATAGCCAGTAGGAGAGCCAAATACAGAATCTTTTGAACCAATCACATAACGTATTATAAGCAACTTACGAGTAAACAGGAAGGACAGTTTGACCCCAACTAACTAGAATGGTGCAACCGTGCATGTGCGAACGCATTGCGCATGTGCAATACACACTAGGTAAGCCATAAATGAAGATGGAGTCAGTATGTCAAGAATGTTAAACTGTGCATGCGCGAAAACATCCTATGGTGTGCATTTGTAGTGTATCACACACCAACTAAAAACAGGTGCCAAGATGACAAATAGGAAGTAAATGTTAACATCATCCAAGGGTTACACACCCTGACACACCTTTACTTAGTAGCTATGTTATACCTACTTACCTCCTGGGGGTCCCCTATATACCTACCTACCTACTTGGGGCCCCTATCGTCCTACCTACCTGTTGAGGGTCGTCTAGCTACCTAAATATTGGGGGCCCGTATCTAACTACATATTTGGGAGTCCCTATCTACTTACCTTCCTACATATTGGGGGGCACTATCTACCTACCTACATACTGAGGGTTCCCAATCTCTCTCCCTACCGGGGGGGCACTATCTACCAACTTAACTATTGGAGGGGCCACTATCTACCTACCTACACATTGGGGGGCAGCTATCTACCTAAATTTTTGGGGCCTCTATCCACCTACCTATTTGGGGGCCCCTATTTACCTACCTACATCCTGGGGGGCACTATCTATCTACCTACATACTGGGGTGCCACTACTACCTACCTACATACTGGGAGGCCTTATCTACCTACATATAGGGGGACCTACATACCTACTTACCTACTGGAGGATCCTATATACCTACCTACTGGGGGCCCTTTATACCTACTTAGTGGGGGGACCTTATATACCTACCTACCTTCTTGGTATACCTACCTACCTACTTGTGGCCTATATAGCTACTGAGTGCGGCCGCCGGCCGTACTGAACGTCGCTGCACTGAGCTGCCCCACTGAGCTGCCACACTGAGCTATCTCAGGGTAGCAGGAGAGGAGCGATACTGCAGGAAGCCAGTGGCAGGATAGCTCAGTGTGGCAGCTCAGTGCGGCCGTGTCCAGCACAGCCGGCGGCCGCGCTCCGTACATTCGGATTATAAGACACACCTCTGTTTACCCCCCAAATTTAGGGAGATAAAAGTGCGTCTTACAGTCTGAAAAATAAGGTACTAAAAATTAAAAATTAGCGATAGATTCCCTTTAAGGGTAGGTTCACATTACGGATTTGAATGTGGAATTCAACACATATTCTACATTGGTTTCCTTGTTAAAATTCTCATGTATTCCGATAGCCATTCATTTCAATGGCCAGTCTGTGCTATAGTTCACACAGTAAACTGCAGCATGGATTTTCCATACTTCAGATTCCAAATCGGTAGTGCGGAAAAAAAAGAATGAACATATTCATTCTTTTCAGCAGATCATCATCAGTTCCCACTCAGGGAGGAGGGATGCAGGTTAGCCCCACTGCAATTTCTGGCAAGGATTTTTCTGATAGTAAAAGTCCGACGTACAGATCCAACTTTAGGCTGTGTCTACACAGCACAGGAATACTGTCGGATTTTCAGCAGGTTTTAGTATTTTGAAACTGCTGAAGATCTAACAGTACACTGTGCTGCATGGACAGCAATGAAAAACCCGTGCTGTAGTCTAAATCTGGCAGAATTTTGCAACATGTTGTATATTCCACCAGATTCTACTCGTACTTGCCATTGGCCCTGTACATTGAATGTACTCGGCCAACGGCAAATCTGAAAACGATCTGCGGCAAAAACCGCGATCCTGCAATGACAAAATGCCGTCAGATTTCATATGTTGTGTAGACCTAGCCTTAGAGGAGTTTTACATTCATGTGTGTTTCAAAAATAACATTTTTATAAATTATACATTTAATGAATAACAAAGAGAAATAAAAATGCAAGTGCTGCTGAAGCCCTAAAAGGGAGCCTGTCATATAGTTTTTGCCCCCCTGGCTGAGGACAGCACAAGCTAGTGTCAGACATGCTGTTTCAAGCGCTGTGTCCCTTATTCTGTAAGATGCAGCAGTTTTAGAGCATTTAATGCTCAAATCTGGAAGTTTGCAGCCAGAAAAGAGTCCAACTTTTCCTGAAAGGGGTTTTGCCCCGCCCACCCCGCCA
>JAODAL010048659.1:0-28811 GCA_025379985.1 Phyllomedusa bahiana | reverse complement strand
TGTCACTTTTTTGTTTTTTCCTCTCCCAGCGTCTTTTTTTGAAGAGCTTTTTGTTTACTTCCCACAGCCTGCATTCGCTAACAGTTTTCTTAAACTCAAGCCTGATTTTTTTTCCCCCTCACACTGGGGTTTTTACATTTTGAATCCATACAAAATGTCCTCGAACACTTTAAAAAAGCACAATCAATCCCCCACACGGGGGTTTTTACAGTTTATCCAGCTCTTGAATCACCGAGCACAGATCGCCTTCACAGGGGTTTTTTACAGTTTACCCATTTTCTATAAACCCATCCAGAGCACAGATCTGTCCTCTCACAGCTGGGGGTTTGTTACAGTTGGTCAGCCAGAATCATACAGAGCAGCACAGATCGTCCCCTTTTATGTGTACCCACAGCATTAGCCCCGACACAATTCTGTTTTTTCTGATTGTAAGCAGTGCAGGCTTATGTGCACTGCGGGCTGTGCAGAGTAAAAAGCTGCGGGCCCCTTTATTCTGAGGAGAGAGGCAGAAGGCACGCTCCCGTGAATCCCCCGGGGCCCAAACAGAATGAAATTAGTAGACCGGGACCCAAAAAAAATGCAAGGAGGGGTTCCACACGGGGGAACAGTGTTTGCAAAAAACGAAGATAAGGGAGACTGTGAAAACAGACTTTTTGCAATGAATCCCTTTGCAAAGTTCTTTTTTTCACTGTCCCCTTATTCTAAAGCTTTTTAAGAAATATACAACCCCTTAAAAACTTTATAAAAACCCAATAGGCCTCCTATTCACAGCTTTCACTCATTTTAAAAATCTTTCTGGAAAATCTTTTGAAAGGGGGCCCGTCAACACATGGTTAAACCCGGGGATTTGTAAGGTTTTGGATTTTGAAATCGGGGAAAATACCTGCAGCCACCCCTATAGAACTCAAAAAAGAAATTGACGGTTTCTACACAGAAAAAAACATAAAATTTTTTGGGCCCCAATTTTCCAGCTATGGGGGGACAGCTAAACCCCCAGAGAACCTGGCCAATAGCTACCTGGAAAAATTAACGGGTGCAGCAATTGCGGGTACCTCACTACCCCCCCATAAGGAACAATTAGATTTAAAAAAACGCACATTAATTTAATACCGTTCAACCAGAAATGCAGAAAGACAGATAATGCGGGGGGAGTTTGCAAAAATACCAAAAATACCAATAAAAACCCCTACATACTCTAAACTGAGGGGGTGATTGCGGGTACTACGGTTGCATATAAAAAAGGCATACAAAGGGGTGCCAAAAACAGATACGTGGGGTGCACCAAGGCTTACAACCTTTTTCTGACACCAGGCCGATGACCCTAGGGAAAACCCGGGCCCTTTGCCCGGGGGGCCCGGGGTCCGGCCGCGGGCCGCTCGGATGCCCGCCGGGAGGAGGGGTTTTCCCCCCCCGGCGGCCCCGATGCCGGTCGGGGCGGCTACGGGGCCGCAAAGGTCGCATCAGCCCCGGGGCACCTGTGGCGGGGGGCCGATGGGCCCCCCCCTCGCCACACCGCACGGCCCGGGTCACTGACCCAGCCATGCAGCCTCCGGCCGCCGCCTCACCGGAGTGCAAGCAGCGACCAGGCGAGCATTGGTTCACAACCCCGTCTGCTTAGCTCCCAGGACCGGGGGGCGGGGCGCGCGATGAAATTTATCACGCGGCCTGCTCCGCGGCCCCGAAACTTCAGTGGGGGCCACCGGCCCCGGGAGTGAAGAGGAGGGGGACACCCTGAGTATTACGTTTTTTATTTTTTTTTTTTAAATCTATTACGCCCCCTGGCTCCTTACTGCCCCTCCCTGGTTTAAATACTGCCCCGCCCTGGTCCCTATCGCCCCTGCCCGGGTTTTATATACGCCCGCCCTGGCTGCTATATACGCCCCCTCCCCTCCCCGGGCTATATACTGCCCCTGCCCTGCCCGGCTATATACTGCCCCCCCGGGCTGCCTATACCCCCCTGCCCGGCTTATACTCCCCCTGCCCCTGCCCGGGCTATATACTCCCCTCCCCTGGCCTATATCCCCTGCCTGGCATTACTGCCCCTCCCCTCCCCTGGCTAATACTCCCCCTCCCCGGGCTTATACGCCCCGGGGCCCGGCCCCCATACGCCCCTCCCCCTGGCTGCTTATACGCCCCCCCCTGGCTGCTATAACTGCCCCTGCCCTGGCTGCTAAAACTGCCCCTGCCCTGCCCGGCTAATACTGCCCCGCCCTCCCCTGCTATAACTCCCCCTCCTGGCTCCCTTACGGCCCCTCCCTGGTATATACGCCCCGCCCCCTGGCTATATACTGCCCCTGCCCTGGCTCCCTATACTGCCCCGCCTGGAAAATTCTCCCCCGCCCCCCCCGGGGTTTATACGCCCTGCCCTGGCAAATATCCCCCTCCTGGCCCCTAATTTCCCCTGCCCGGGCTGCTATAACTGCCCCCCCCGGGCTGCAAAATCCCCCCCTGCCCGGCCTAAAACCCCTGCCCGGGCCTTATCACCTCCCCGGGCTATATACCCCCCCCCTCCCCTGGCTATAAGCCCCGGCCTGCCCGGGCTATATACTCCCCCCGCCCTGCCCCAAGGGCCCCCTGCCCTGGCTAATACTGCCCCTCCCCCCCTGCTATATACTGCCCCTGCCCTGGCTATAACTGCCCCCCCCCGGCTGCCTATCGCCCCCTGCCCGGCTGCCTAACTGCCCCTGCCCCCCCCTGGTATAACTGCCCCGCCCTGGCTATAAAAGCCCCGCCCTGGCTGCCTAACTGCCCGCCCTGCCCGGCTATATACTGCCCCTGCCCTGCCCGGTATATACTCCCCCTGCCCGGCGCCTATACTGTCCCCCCCTGGTATAACTCCCTCCCCCTGGCATATACTCCCCCTGCCCTCCCCTGGCTATACACGCCCCTCCCGGGCTTACACTCCCCCCGCCCGGCATATCCCCCCTCCCGGCTATTTACTCCCCCTGCCCTGGTCCCTATACTGCCCCTCCCGGGGTGCCTATACTGCCCCTGCCCGGCTGCAAATCTCCCCCTGCCCGGGCATATACTCCCCCCTCCCCTTTCCCCAAAAAGCCCCTGCCCTGGCTATATACTCCCTGCCCTGCCCGGGGGCTATATATACTGCCCCCTCCCCTGGCTGCTATAGGGCCCCCCTGCCCTGCCCGGGCCCCTATTTCCCCCTGCCCGGGCTGAAAACTGCCCCTGCCCGGCTCCCTAACGGGGCCCCCTGCCCTCCCCCTGGCTATATACTGCCCCTCCCCCTCCTGTATATACTGCACTCCCCTGGCGCCAAACTCCCCCCTGCCCTGGCATATACTGCCCCGCCCTGCCGGGTATAACTGCCCCCCCCCGGGCTGCCTATACGCCCCTGCCCTGGTTATTACGGGCCCCTGCCCTGGCGCCTATACGCCCCTGCCCTGGTGCCTATAATAGCCCTGCCGGCAAATACTCCCCCTGCCCTGCCTGGCTATATACTGCCCCGCCCGGCTGCCTATAATACCCCCCGGGCTAATATACTCCCCCTGCCCGGCTATTTGCCCTCCCCCTGGTAATACTGCCCCCCCCTGCCCCAAAAACTCCCTCCCGGCACTAACCCCCCCTGGCAAATATACCCGCCCGGCTAATACCCCCCTCCCCTGGCTAAGATCCCGCCCGGGTATATATGCCCTCCCGGACCAAACCCTGCCCGGGCTATTATCCCGCCCTACATAACCCTGCCCCGGCTAAAACCCCCCTGGCAATAGCCCGCCCGGCCCCATGCCCTCCCGGCTACCATCCCCCCCGGTCCCTATACCCTGCCGGCTACTGAATCGGGGCTCCCTATACACTGCTGGCTATAGATCCCCCTGCCCCGGCTACTATACCCTGCCGGCTATATGCCCTCCCCTGGCATAGACCCCTCCCCTGGAAACGATACCCTCCCCTGCATATGATGCCCTCCCTGGTACCGTACCCTGCCCGGGCTACCGATACCCCCCCTGGCTATATAGCCCTGCCCGGTACCGATACCCTGCCGGGCAAAAAGATGCCCTGCCCGGGCTACCTAACCCCCGCCGGTTTAAATGAGCCCTGCCTACTACTATACCCTGCCCTGGTTTAATGAGCCGCCCTGACTACGATACCCGCCTGGCTCCCAATCCCTGCCTGGTACCTAGCCCTGTCCGGCTACCTAACCCCTCCCTTGGCACCTATACCCTCCCTGGCTCCCTATCCCCTGCCCGGGCCCCCTATACCCTCCCTGGCTACTGATACCCGCCGGTCCCTATCCCCTGGGCTATTGTGCCCTGCCCTGGCCCCTTTATACCCTGCCTGGCTATATGATGCCCTCCCCTGGCTACGATCCCCTTCTGGCTCCTTACACTGTCGGGCATATGAAGCCCTGCCCTGGCTCTGATACCCTCCGGGCTACCTATCCCCTGCCTGCTAAGACCCCTGCCCGATACTGATCCCCTGCCTGGCTACCTAATACTTCTGGCTAAAAAGCCCTGCCCTGGCTACTGATCCCTGCCGGGTTTGATATCCTCCCTTGCTACCTATCCCCTGTCTGGCTACCAACCCTGCCTGGTATATGATGCCTGCCCTGGCAATGATACCCTCCGGCTAATGATACCCCCCCTTCCCCTATACCCTCCCGGCTACCTATACCCTCCCGGGCTACCTATACCCGGCCCGGCATGTCCCCTGCTGGCACCATACCGTCTGGTATATAACCCCTCCCCTGGTTTACGAGCCCGCCTGGCAAAAACCTGCCCTGGCCCCTTAATACACCCCTACCTAAACACTCCCTTTGGGCTGCCATAAAAGCCTCCTACTGAAACTCCCCTGGCTCCCTTACACTGCCCCTCCTGCCATAAACTGTCCCTGCCTGCCTGCTACGGCCCCTGCGCCTGCTATGGCCCTGGTGCCGCAAACGGGCCCCTCCCTTCATACTGGCCCTGCCGCCTAATGGGGTCTACCTTTACATGCCACTTATCTGACTTTTTTTAATTTTAATTTTTGGGTCTAACATACCTTTTGGGGAATTATAAAAAAGTGCGGGAAAAAGAGAGGAGCTAAGATGTATTTGGGTAAATTCAAAGGACAGAAAAAACTTGCTGCGGGGCAGAAAAGAAAAGGAGGGAAGACCATCAGGAAAGACTCTGGAGGTTTGTGCCGAAAAAAAAGGGGAAGAGAACAACCCCATCAAGTGACTCTCCTTTTATCTCGCTTTTCTTCCTTGTTTAATCACGCTGTTTTCATGGATGGTGACGACTACTGGGGATGTGATTTTTGGGGTTTTAGGTTTTTTTGGTGTTATGTAGTTCAGTGTGGCTTGCCCCGATTGTAAAGGGGCCCCACCTGACTTGGAGGGGTTTTTCTGCCCACGTTTTTTTCTTCTTTTATGTAGGGGGGCCCCACACCAGCGGTTTTGGGGGCATTTTTTTATGCTTTTTTTGTGAAAAATGTCCACAATTTTTGCCTGCCTCTCTGCTCAAAAAAGCACAAAAACACACAAAAAGCACCAAAAACTCTCCGGTGAAAGCAGCTTTAAAAGTTTTGTTTATTTTTTAAAAACAGGGCGGGTGGAGAACAAAGGGGCATTTTTTAAAGGGATATTTTGTGGCTGCTGGGGGCTTAGTGCCCGGGTGATTTTTTATTCCCCCTTTGGGGCCCGGGTGAACCCATAATTAGATTGGCGGCTGCCCAGCACTTTCTGGGTGTCCCCACAAAACACGACACCCTCCCCGCCCCCACGTTGGGAAAAATAAAAAAAAACTAAGGAAAATGTAAAAATATGAGGTTTAGTTGGGACAGGGACCCCCATACGAAGTTCATCAAAAGGGTTTTCAGATGGTTTTCGGATTGAAAACCGTTGTAAACCACTTCACATTCTGCAAGATAAAAAAGAAAATTCGGGAGATCCCCTGCATGGATTTCCAATGGATGTTTTTTTACACCGCTCCGTTCCTAAAAACTTTGAACATTTCATTCTTCCCACGGTTTTTTCCGGTAACAGAACATTTGAAGTAAGGGGGGGGTTGGGAACTGCAAACCGAGGACAAAAACCTCCCCATATTTTCAAAAAAAAAAAAAAAAAATCGGGCAGTAAATTTTCAGTGCCATGTGAATCACCCCCAAGCATGTTTACCGGTAAATTGGGACGTATTTTGACCCGTATTTCGTGCCGTACTGCGCTCAATACGGGCCGAGATACGCCCCAGTCATTACGGTAATCCACAGTTCTCATAGAGAACTATAGATTACGCCTCCTCTCCCTGCTCGAACAATGCGACGCGCGGGGAGATAAGTGACATGTCAATTACTAGTAATGAATGTCTATGGGGCCAGCGGGTTGCTGGCCCCCCCGCACCGCGGGAGTCGGCACGAGCTCTCGAAGTCCCGGCGGAATTGCGGGGCGGAATTACGCCCCACAATTATACTGTGTGAACTTAGCCTTAGAGGTATGCATTCTGCTGTCCTTCCTTTGTTCCCCCTGGAACTGTAAGGGGGAACCTTCGTTTAGAGTTACGGTTAATTTAAACCAATTCAGTTTAATTCAATTTAAACCAATCTCAATATAATTAGTTAGATTCAGGTCAAATTTGACAAAAGTGAATTTGCTTAAAGGAGTTTTGTCAGGACGTGCCTTATCTGCTAAGAAACAATTGTAAACAAGCCAGGCTGAGCTGAAAGAGAAAGCCAGAGCACAGAGCCTGCATAAGGGATCATGTGAAATGTTCACTCAAATAGTCAAACTACAACTAGTGGATTCTGTATACAAAAGACAACATATTTCTACCCGGTGCCTTGAAAGCTCCTTCATGTTCCCGGTCATCAGATAAAGCAGGGATCTACTCAGATAATCACACTACAACTAGTGGATTCTGTATACAAAAGACAACATATTTCTACCCGGTGCCTTGACAGCTTCTTCAGCTCCCTTTCATCAGATAAGAAGTGTCCTCTGTGCAAGCCCAGCCAGCAGCTCCTGTCAGGTCCTATCTACTAGAAGCTTTTAAGTAACTAAGGGCAGGTAAGTCAGCCTGTAGCTCTCTCAGGCTGCAATTTTTGTAATCGCATATATTTAGAAAAGTGATTAAATACCCACTTTGGAGGATCCCACGTCAACATTACATCGTGGCAAAACCCCTTTAATCACCTGTTTAAAAAAAAAACGTACCCAGTCTTAGGCCATGTCTACACTGCACTGGTTTCTGGTTGGATTTTCTGAATCCGCCAAAAATCCGACTGTAACCAGTGCCCCATAGACCACAACAGAAAATCTGAACTGTCGTCTACACAGCACGGATTTTCTACTGTCAGATTTCTAAACAGCCGGGCCTCTGCCAGAAGATAGAACATTATTATTATTTATTTTAGAGCGCCATTGATTCCAGGGCGCTGTACATTTGAGGGAGGTTACATACATAACATAAGACCAAACAAGTACAATGGTGACAATAAATGACTTAAAGGGGTTGTCTCACTACAAGGATTGCTGCTTTTTATGTTAAAGATCTTGCAAAAACAAGTCACTTTACAATATGTCTCCATTAACAGTGTCCTACCTATTCCTAGATATCCCCTCTTGTATGGGCTGCATCAGCTCCTCAGGTTGCTATAGCTACAGACCTGTTTGATCTCTCCTGATAGGCTGCCAGTGCTGGTCGCTATAGCTACAGACCTGTTTGATCTCTCCTGATAGGCTGCCAGCACTGGTTGCTATAGCTACAGACCTGGCTTCTACTGCAGCCTAGTGGAAGCCGGTTAACACGGCCCTGAATTCAAAGTAAAACCAGGAAAACAGGACTGAGGTGAGATGAATCAGTGTAGTGAGACAACCCCTTTAACAACTGGTACAGGGAGAAAGAGGACTCTGCCCACAAAGGCTTACAATCTACAAGGAACATGTTCTAACTTCCGTTGGATTCCCGTGCACTTCAATGTACTAGAAAATCTGAAAAATGCTACCGCCTTTTTTTGCGCAAACCCGCGCCAAAAAACACAGTATGACAAAGTCAAAATACTATTGGATTTCCGACAGCATTTTAACCTATGCCATGTTATATGTTCACACATCGTATTGCGGGCGTATTTCGGCACGTACTGTACGCGTTGCTTATGTCTGCAATACACCTGTTGCTTCAGAAGACACACAAGCCAACGCGTACCTCTGAAGCGCTTACACTGACGTTCACTTTCCCTGTCCCTGTAAACACCGGGAAGAAGTGACATGTCCCTTCTTTCTCAGGGTGCGTTTTGTACGCTGGGGAAAATGACAGGTAATCATAGCACTCAATGAGACCTATGAATTGCCGTATTTGCTGGGCGTAATTTGAGCGTATTGCAGCACAGTTACATACCGAAATACGCCCCGTGTGAACATACCCTTAGGGCATCTTCACACAGCGGATTTGGCAGCGGGTTTGGCCGCGGGTTTCGGCGCGGTTGCCGCGGCCAAAACCTCGTCCAAACCTCGCCTCAAACTCGCGTCTCCCGACGAGGTTCATCGGCACGGGTTTCGGCGCGGTCGCGGCGCGGTTGGGGTGTGGTTTTGGATGCGGTTTGCTGCGAGGTTTTCACCCATTCAAATTGACAGGCAGGACAAAACCCGCGCCCCAACCGCGCCGAAAAGCACGGCGAAACCCACGCGGACACCGCGCCAAAGACACCGCGCTGCAAGAATTGACAGGAGACTTCTCAAACACGCGCGGCAAGGCTGCCGTGTGAATAGCCACGCGGTTTCCCATAGGAAACCATGTAATGAACTGGGGGCGTTTGGGACACGATTTGGACGAGGTTTTGGCTGCCGCAACCGTGCCGAAACCCGCGGCCAAATCCGCCGTGTGAACATGCCCTTAGAGTTACAGCTATGGCTAGGGTTGAGATTAGAGAAAAAAATTGGATTTCCCAAGCTCGGTAAAACCATTGTTGAATCAAACAGGGACCTGTTCAAGCCACAGTAATCACAGGTGTCACTCCGCAGCAGCAGATATTTACAGAGGAATATTCATTCAACAGAACAGACATGCTGCGTAATGCTCATTTTATAACACAAGATGGCACAATTTATCTGATATTAGACCCACATGGAGGAAAAAGAAAGAAAAATTCCAGGGAACATTTACTTATTACTTATTGCAGCCTTGATGTCACTATGTAGAGATAATATACTAATAAACACGCTGCAGCATAGTTATAGTAATAATAGTAATCTTTATCTATATAGCGCCAACATATTCCGCAGCACTTTATAATATGGATGGTATAAGTACAAATAAAAAGACAGACATTATACAGTGAAAAGCTACTTACAGATGAGACACAAGGGGCGACATGTATGAAGGAAGGCGCGTCGGAGTGAATTGTCGAGTCTCATTTTCAGTGTATAATGCACCTAATATATGAAAGAAGTTTTTGTGCTTTTATTAATGGTGTGTAAAGTTCCCCGCTCTTCGCCTATGTGTTTGGCGCATTATGGAACTTAGGCGCATTAGTAATGCACCAAACATGTATAAAGGCTATAGATAGGCTGGAAATAAGAGAAGAGTCATTAGAATAGCATGTCAGTGATAGAAACTATGGTACTGATCCTGCTGGGAGGACTACAGGTCTCAGCAATACCTGTGCTGTGCCGGCTCTTGCTGTATGTAGAATAAAGGCTGAGAGCAGCAAAAATACATTTCAAATTTAATGTAGTAAAAATGTAAAACATAAAAATCTGAACATCATCATCAGTGGGTTATTTAATGTAAAATTAGTTTAAGATTCTATGAATTTTAAATACATTTTATAGGAGATTTTTATATTTTTGGGATATTATATATTTTTATATTAAATTTTATATGATCACATTTTTCATTAAATTTAAATAATTTCATTTTATATAGTTTGATAATTATTAGAAATTACTTTTTATTATTGCACTGGTGGAAGTTGAGAAATATTGGGCATTTTTGCCCCTTACAAAAAATCTATCTCCACTGCGACTCCTCAGGCTCAGGCACCACATTGACATAGCTCTGCCTGTTTGAGCAATAATGTGCCTAGTGTTGCCGAATCCCATTCATATATGTGTCTAATATTATGAGTGTGGAGCGACGCCCCCAGAACACCCCTCATGTTAGGTGCATTAGAAAGTGTCGAGTCTTATGAACAATGCTCCTAACACATTCATTAGGCGCATTAGACATCGTAGCCGGCTCAGTTTGGTGCATTGTACGGCAGAAAAAGGTTGAAAAACCCTTTCATACATGTTGCCCAAGGTAGAAGGGCCCTGCTCACAAGAGCTTACAATCTATTAGGGTGTATGGGTGAGAAGTGCTAGATTTACAATGGTCCAGCCATGTTACATAAATAAGGGGTGGTTTACATAAAAATTGGATGAACCTGCCCCCAGACAGTACATCTATATACAGATCAGTGCCAACGTGTAGGGAGTGACAGAAATGTCTGCGTTAGAGAGTGGGAGGATTAGCAATTAGGGATTGTGGTAGACCAGACTGAGAAGATGTGTTCTCAGGGCCCTCTTAAAACTATGAGGGTTGTGAGTGTGCCTGATCGCCCGTGGTAGCATATTCCAGAAAACCGGCGCAGCACGTGAGAAATCTTGGAGACGTGCATGGGAGGTTCGGATGACTGAGGAATGTAATCTGATGTTAACAGCAGAGTGGAGAGAGCGGGTAGGGTAGTAGACAGAGATGAGAGAGGAGATGTAGGGGGTACAGCGCTGTGGAGAGCCCTAGTTAAAGTCTCTAACGATCGCCACACTGCTAAATCTCAGGGCAAATACTCGTTGTTGGTTCTTCTGGATCTCTCTGCAGCATTTGACACTGTTGATCACCATCTTCTCCTCAGCATGCTCAGCACCATTGGCCTCCAGGACACTGCTCTCGCTTGGTTCTCTTCCTACCTCTCTGACCGCTTCTTCAGTGTCTCATTTGCAGGTTCTACTTCCTCCCTCTCCCTCTTGCCGTTGGGGGTCCTCAGGGGTCAGTTCTTGGTCCACTCCTCTTCTCAATCTATACAGCCCCCATTGGCCAAAACATCAGTAGATTTGGCTTCCAGGACCATCTCTACGCTGATGACACTCAGTTATACACCTCCTCCCGTGACCTCACTCCTGCCCTGCTACAAAACACCAGGGACTGTCTGTCCGCTGTCTCTGACATCATGTCCTCTCTCTATCTACAAACTAAACCTCACCAAAACCGAACTTCTTGTTTTTCCCCCATCTACTATCCAACCCCCATCTGCTATTTCTCTCAGTGTGTGGCATCACCTAACTCTTAGGCAGCAGGCCCGGTTGTCTTGGGGTTATTCTAGACCCTGATCTGTCTTTCACCCCATATATCCAATCCCTTGCGCGCTCCTGTCACTTGCACCTCAAGAACATCTCCAGAATCCGTCCTTTTCTCATGTGGAAACAACTCAAACTCTCATTGTTGCTCTTATTTCACTCTCGTCTTGACTACTGCAACTCCTTGCTTATCGGTCTCCTCTCTGTAAACTCTCCCCTCTCCAATCTGCCTGAATGCAGCAGCCAGGCTTGTCTTTCTTTCCAGCCGCTATAACTGATGCCTCTACCCTGTGTCACTCGCTCCACTGGTTGCCATCCAGCACAGAATACAGCATAAACTCATCACTTTCACCATAAAGCTCTCCACAGTGCTGCACCCCATACATCTCCTCCCTCATCTCTGTCTACCACCCTGCCCGCTCTCTCCGCTCAGCTACGGACATCAAACTACAGACTACAATCATCCGAACCTCCATGCCCGTCTTCAAGATTTTGCACGTGCTGCACCCATTCTCTGGAACATGCTACCATTGTACCATCAGGCACAATCCCAGCCTTCATAGTTTTAAGAGTGTCCTGAAAACACATCTTCTCAGGCAGGCCTACCAAAAACACTAATATCTAACCCACACCTTCAAACACACACATTCCTCACACACCCTACACTAGGGCACTCACAGGCACCTCTCTGTATATAGATGTACAGTCATGGTGGCAGGTTCACCAAATCTTTATGTAAACCTCCCCATATTTATAAAACATGGCTGGGCCATTGTAAATCTAGCACTTCTCCCTCTTTGTTTCCCCCAGGCACCCTCTTAGATTGTAAGCTCTCGCGAGCAGGGCCCTCACACCTTGTGTCTCATCTGTAAGTAGCTTTCACTGGGTAACGTCTGTCTTTTGTCTGTAATTATACCCTCTACATTGTAAAGTGTTGCGGAATTTGTTGGCGCTATATAAATAAAGATTATTATTATGGGTGAGAGTGATGAGTTTATGTTGTATTCTGTACTAAATGGGCAACCAGTACAGGGTAGAGGCATTAGTATAGCAGCTGGAAAGAAAGATGAGCCTGGCTGCTGCATTCAGGACAGATTGGAGAGGGCGGAGTTTGCAGAGAGGGAGACCGACAAGTAGGGAGTTACAGTAGTCAAGGCGAGAAAGAATAAGAGCCACAATGAGATGTTGAGTTGTTTCCAAAAAAAGGACAGATTCTGGAGATGTTCTAACCAAACTGAGGTAATAGCACAGGAGTACCAGAGACAGCAATGTCACAGAACAAAAGATAATACACATAGTAAAGTCATAAGAAAGTGTAAGGTTAGGTCTACACAGCACGGTATTCTCAGCGGATTCAGTATTTAGAATCCACCGAAAAGGTACACAGTGCTGTGCAGACCACAATGAAAAATCTGTGCACTTATTTTTTTCAGGTCAGTTTTAAAATGCGGAGGATTCCGGCACATTCAATGTACGGGGCAAATCTGAAAAACGAACGCAGCTTTTAGCACAAATATGCGCCAAAAAAAGTGTGGTCCAGCGATATTATAATGCCAGCGGATTTTGGACACCACTTTAAGACTGCTGTGTAGACGCAGCCTAAGTGTTCATAGTAATGACACATAGGGCCACATGTATGAAACTGTTTAGGTCTAAAACTCACTCTTTTGCCCATAGTAACCTATGGGCAAAAAAGTGAGTTTTAGACCTAAACAGGTTCATACATGTGGCCCATAGTGTGCATAATAAATAATGTGATGTCAGCGCTAAGGATCATGGTGATATCACAGCACAGAAATAATAAGCATAGCGATGTCACTGCTGAAGACTAAAGGCCACAGAGATGATTAGCAATGATATTACTTTATATAGCAGAGTGGCCCTCAGATCCTAGTGCCAAGTCACGACTACCACCCCTGCCCAATCCTATAGCATGCTGGCCAACTCTCCCCTTTCTTCCAGGATAGTCCCAGAAATCGGGACGCAAAAATGGCAGGACCCATGCAAACTCCGCCACAAAACTGGGTGTTCTTTGTTGGATTTGGGCATTCCCAGAACAGGCCTAAAATCTCCTGGAACTGGGAGAGAAAAAATTGTCAAAAATGCCCTAGAGTTACATTGCTGTGGTTTATACTACATAAATGTATTGAGTCAGAGTACAGAATCTGTTGTCAGTATTGGACTGGGGTGCATGGGATCCACCAGTAAATTTGCTCCTTGGTGCCCACCAGAAAAGTTGATTCTTGAGACCCACCAGTGTAGTTAATCCTTGGGCCCACCAGTGGAGTTGATTCTTGAGGCCCACGATTGGAGATGATTCTCGGAGCCCACCAGTGGAGTTGATTCTTGGGACCCACCAGTGGAGAGGATTCTGGGGGCCCACCAGTGGAGTTGATTCCTGGGGCCCACCAGTGTAGTTAATCCTTGGGCCCACCAGTGGAGTTGATTCTTGAGGCCCACCATTGGGGATGATTCCGGAGCCCACCAGTGGAGTTGATTCTTGGGGCCCACCAGTGGAGTTGATTCTTGGGGGCTAACCAGTGGAGTTGATTCTTGGGGGCTAACCAGTGGAGTTGATGCTTGGGGGCTAACCAGTGGAGTTGATTCTTGGAGCCCACCAGTGGAGTTGATTCTTGGGGCCCGCTAGTAGAGTTGATTCTTGGGGCCCACCAGTGGAGTTGATTCTTGGGGGCTAACCATTGGGGATGATTCTTGGGGCCTAACCAGTGTAGTTGATGCTTGGAGCCCACCAGTGGAGTTGATTCTTGGGGCCCACCAGTGGAGTTGATTCTTTGAACACACCAGCTGAATTGATTATTGGGATCCATCACTGGAGTCGATTCTTGGAGCCCACCCTACAGCTACTGTACATGACTGCACACGACTCTGCCTCTCTTTCTCTACCTTTCCCCCTGAAAAGCAGCCCCATGGCTGTCATGCCCAGGGCCCATTATGCCCACTTGGGGGTTTCCCCTGTGAGCCAATCCTAGCTTGTGCACAGTTCTATGAATATGTCAGTATTTGGCTAATACTTCAGTACCCTCCTCTACAGCAGTCGTTGTGACTCTCCAATTGTTGGGCTACTATAAGTCACTGCAGGAAATGCTGGGACTAGTAGTTTTCCGGCAGCTGGACAGTCACAGGTTGTAGGCCTCAGTTTTTTGCAATAAAAAAAAAAATCTGAAATTTGGGTGAATTTCAGTAAAACAAAAACCCTTTACTGTGCCCTGTGAAGAAAAAAATTATTATAAATGCCGCCGTGCCATGCTATGATTGGTTGGCATGACCACATGATGTGAAGTCACCATGGAACGGTCCCATTTGGGAAAAATATTACGGTATAAACTGAATGCAGAAGATTTGTGTTTTCCTCCAGTGCGATAGTGTTGGGGCTTCAGGCCGCACTCCTACAATTAGACATAAACGTACCCCAACAATGACATAAGCTGCAACATAGTCTTTCCACTCATAGGAAAACTACTCTGCACGGAAAGCGTTAATAAACCGTCCGCCAACCTTCTCGGTAATGGAGCGAAAGCAACAAATTCTGAACCCACCACATAACACAGTGGTCATTGTTCGAGCCGGGCAGAAAATGAACCACAGTGGGCATGCATGTCTCATTACCATAATGAATACAACATGGAAAGTCACTATAAAGAGGGAAACTATCTCCCTCCATCTTCTTTCCAGACTGCTAAGACCAGGGCACCATCCAAGTAAAGGAGGGCAAACAACAATAGCAAAGTACAAAGAAGGGCAAAAAGAAAGTGGACACAAGCGATGGAGCTCAGTACAGCACATTACAGCCAAATATACGGGTGTAATGCGAATCCACTTCTTATTATGATTACAGTCCTGGAATTTATAGACCTGCAATTACTATAATGATAGTTATAGAGGATTACTACAGGGAAAACGTTATGTACAGATCTGTGGAGCGCGGCACGGACCGCACCAGGGGTCTGCAGCCCAGACTGAAAGCCATTATTTTATGATTTGGTTTCTCTGGGTCGATGTCAGACTTGACCTGTATCTAAGCCATTCCATTTGGGTTGGCCTGAATCAAATATTCCCTAAAAAAATTGCTTAAAAATCAACCCTAGCCCTAAATTGGGGTGTTTTTTATGGGATTTTAGGGATTCATGTACCATTCCGCAGTGCTCCTGGTCACTTCCAGTCTGACAACTTCCAGGCTGGTGGTCCCATTGATTTCTATCATCCCCAACATGTAAACGGCAAGAATAAGTGAAAAGTGACTTGTTTCACCCGGCGTTCAATAAACATCATGGAAGAAGGAGGGAAGACCGATCTTTCATTACCATAATTGTGGGGCGCATTTCTGGCGTATTGCAGTGCAATTATGCGTCAAAGTACGCCCTACAATTACGCCGTGGGAACACACCCTAAGGCCATGTTCACACGGCTTATTTTGGGATGGATTTCAGTCCGTAATTCGCGCCGTAATTGCGCGAATTACGGGCTGAAATCCGTCCCAATCATTACGGTAATCCACAGTTCTCATAGAGAACTATGGATTACGTCTCCTCTCCCCGCTCGCACAATACGGCGAGCGGGGAGAGAAGTGACATGTCAATTAGTCACGCCGGTATACGCGCCGTGGATAATGAATGTCAATGGGGCCGGCGAGCCACCCTGCCCTCCGCCCCGCCCTCGCTGCCGAGCACACGGCGTAATTTCGGGCGGAATCCGTCCCGCAATTACACCGTGAATAAGCCGTGTGAACTCAGACTAAGGGTAATTGCTACGTTCCGGTATTCAGAAGTGACATCAGATGTGACATCGGACCGCTCCTGGTGTGGCGCCACTTCCAGTCTGACATTACTTCTAGTTAACATAACAAAGGGGTAGGAATATGGTAGCTAGAAGCAACATGGGACCACTCCTGGTGCATCATCATTTCTAGTCCAATATAACTTCCAGTCACCATAACATAGGGGTAAGTGCTAAACGGAAGTGACATCAAGAGTATACATCTGTCTGCTCCTGGTTAATATAGCATATGGGTAATTCCTATGATATGGTCACCAGAAGTGACATAAAATGGTTGACAAAATTTCCTTTTCCCCATAGAATAGGGGGAAAATTTGATATTTAATAGTATCCGAATTTAATAGCCCTGCTCCTGGTTTGGGTTTCTATTTTATAATCTTGGGTTTTCGGTAGCAAAAAGGTTTATGTTCACACGGTTTTTAAAAATTTGGGGCCGTTTTTCGGTCCGTAATACAGGGCCGAAGTGCGTAATTGGGGGGGGGGGGGGAAAAGGGGCCCCTTTTTCTTTTCCGGTAACCCAAATTTCTCTTAGAGAAACTATGGATTTAGGGCTCCTCCCCCCTGTCGGCGAAACCCCGGGGGAAAGGGGGGGGGGAATAATTCACATGTAAAACTTTTAGCGCCGTTTTCTTTGCCGCTAGCAGTGTTTGTTTTGGGCCCGGCGAAATTTGTGGCCCCCGCGTCGCCCCCTCGCTCCCCCCCCCGGCCAACGGCGAAAACTGCGGGCAAAATTTACTTTCCCGCAGTTTAGCGGGGGAAAACTTAGGCCAAAGGGAAATTGTTATTTTTTTGGGGGTTTTTTGAAAGTAACTTTTAAGATTAAAAACATCTGCCCGGGCCCCAAAGGCCGGGGGGGGGACAGGGACCCCAAGGCAATAGTGGGGGGCCCAACAGGGCCCGGCGGGGGCCGTTCCCAAGGGGTTTTAGGGGGGGGAAGGGCTAAAGGGTTTTAAAAAAACACAAAGGGGAGGGAAGGGAAATTTTTTTTTTTTCGGGGCCTTTAATTTTTTTAAAGCCGGGGGGGTTTTTTTTTCCCCCGGGGGGGGGCGGGAAAAAAAGGGACGCGGGGGGAAGGGCGGGGGAAAAATTTAAAAATGGTCGCACTTTTTTCCGTTTTTCACCGCCCAAATGTCAGGGCAGTGTGGGGGGAACCCCGGGGGTTACCCCAGCTGAGGAGCGCGGGGGGGAGGGGGGGCCCCAAACGGAAGGGGGGGAATGGTTGGGGCGGGGGGGGGGGGCAGGGGGGGGCAAGGTGGGGGGGGAAGTTTGGGGCCCAGTTTTGCGGGGCGGGCGGGGGGGGAAAAATAGGGGGGGGCGGGGGGGCCTTTTTCCAGTTAAAAATTTGGTTTTCGCGGGGCCCGGGGGCATTTTAAAAAAGCGGGGGCCCCGGGATGCCTCCGGAGCGCCTAAACCCCCCCCCCCCCCCCCCCCCCCCCCTGAGGAAACCCCCAAAGGGCCCGTGTCCGCGCAGGACCCCCTCCGGGGCCCCCCGGGGACGGGCGGCGCGCTCTTTGCCGGTCGCGCGTTTCCCGTTTTGGGAGGAATCCGAATGGGTTTGGGGGGGCCAGGGGAAATCGCAAGCCCGGGGCCCATCTTAGCCGAGGGGTGGCCCCTGCTGGGGGCCCCTGCCCAAGCGAGGGGGGGGCAGAAAAGAGCGGCAGGTCCCCCTGGTGAAGACCCGGTGGGGGGCCCCTCCCGGGAGCGAGGGGCGGGGGACCAAAAAAATGGGGAAATTTCAATGGCGGTCGACCCAAAGGGGGTGGATCTGAAGATTGGGGGACGGGGGCCGGCGGGCGGTCCCTGGGGAAACCGTTTGGGGGGCACCCCTTGGGGGCCCCCCCCTTTGAGGGAGGGGGGAAAAGGTCGTTTTGAGGTCGGAGGTCCCCCTCTTTAAAAAACATCGGAAACAAAAAGGGTCAGGGAGCAGGGATGGCGCCCAAGGGACCAACCGGGGGCAAGGGAATCTTTCAGGGATCTTTGGGGGGGGACGGGGGATCCCGGGTCCGTGCAGTGGGTGATTTTAAACCAAATTTATGTTTTTTGTTTCGCGCGGGGGGGTTGTAAAGGGCGGGGGTCGGGGGTCGGCCTTTTTGCGGGGGGCACCCCGGCATAGGCGGGATTTTGGGGAAGTTTTTCTGCGGAAATTTTTTTGGGGTTTTTTCCAAAGTTGGAAATGTCGGGGGCTCAGGTGCCCCCTCGGGGCCTGAAATGGAGGGCTAAGGGAAAAACGGGGGGGGGGTATACCCCCTTAAATTTTGGGGGGTGGGGGTTTTAAACGTTTTGGGGAAGGATGCAAACAGAAAAAGTGCAGGGTTACTGTGTCCAGTTCAAATAAAAAAAAGGATTTGGTGGATAGTGTGCGTTTAGGGGTTGAAAAGGCGAAAGGTGGGTATATGTCTGCTTCGAGGGTCCTTTAAAGGTCCCACTTTTAAAAAAAAAGGGGTAAAAGAAAAAATTTTGGCAGATGAGTACGTGGAATTTATTTTCTCTTTTGCCTTTAGAAAAAAGGTTTAATTTAGCTAAAGGTAAACGGGCCAAAAGAAAGAAGGAAGAGGAAGAGAAGCGGAGGGTTTGGGGGTTGATTTCCGGCAAACCTTCCAGAATTGGATGCAGGAATTTTTATTTAGCGGGTGTTTATCGGCCCGGGGAAATTTCCCCGGGCATTGTTCGGCATTATTTTGTTACTTGAATCCATTGGGGAAAGGGATACGAGTTTTACGGAGGTATGCATGGTTTTCGGTATGGGGAAAAATTTCGGGCATCGTAGGCGGTCGGGCCCTCAATCCGGGTGGGGGCCCCCTTAAAGGGTATCGGGATTATGGTAAGGGTTATGGAAACCCAAACCCGGTTTTTGGGGGGAGCCCTTTTTAAGGGGGGAAATCGGTAACCCGGGGGGGGCAGGGGGGTGCCCGGGGCAGGCGGGGAGTAGTTTCCAAAAGGGGGTATTCCCAAAAAGGGTTTTCTCTGGGGGAAAATTAATGGAATTAATGCAGTTTGGGACAAGCTGCCGGTTTTAAAGCCATGGTCAGTGTGCAGCGTGCTTTCCCCTGGGGCATTCCCCGGGGCTTTTGGGAAGGGAAAAAGGGAGGGGGTTCTGGAAACCTTCGCAAGGGGGGGGACGCCCGGGGAGGATAAAAAACGATGGTGCCGTTTCTAAGTTTGGGGAAAGGGGGCCGTTAAAACGGGCGTTTTGTGGAAAAGGGTTTTAAGAAAGGGGTTTTTTTAAATTCCGGGCAAGGCCCCGGGGGATCCATTTTTTCTACAAAAAAATTGTGTTCGGGAGGGTTTCACCCAGAGGTTGTAGCTGAGAAAATTTGCGAAGGGGGAAATCCCGGGTTTGGGGAGGGTTTGGGGGCCCTTTCACCTTTTTGCCGTGCCGAAACTTAGTGGTTTCTCCTTTGGGGTTGGTCCCCAAAAAGGGAAAACCAAAAAAATTTGTTTGATACCCCCCTTTTCATTTTTTAAAGGGGTTGTCGGTTAAAAGAAAAGGGCATGACCCCTGATGTCAGTGGTGTATAAGTCTTTTGACGCGGCACTGCGTTTGGGGGGAGGAAATTCGGGCGGGGGTCACTGCATGGCTAAGAGGATATCGAGTTCCCCTTTTAGATTGTTAACCCGGGTTTATCCCGGGGGTGCCCCGGGTGTTGGGTTTTTTTTTGGGGGGGGGAGCGTTTTTTTAGACCCGGGGTTTAACCCAAAGGGGGGGTTTTTTTCCCGTGTTTTTACTTCGAGGCCGGTTTTTTTTTTTTAGAATGGGGGAAATACGGGATTTTTTTTCGGGCTGCCCTTAAAAATCCATTACCGGGGTGATTTCCTTTGCCCTTTTGGCCCCGCGGACTCAGAAAGGGTGCGGGTCGCTGCTGGGGAGCAATGCCCGTGGGGGGGGCGGCTTTTTGGTGTGCCCCTGGCTCCGGGGCAAGACGGAGGGCCCGACCCCTAAAATTTTTGGGGGGATTCGGATTTTTATTCCATTTGTATGGAATGTAGCTTGCCCGGGGGGAAAGCTATGGGAATGAAGAAGGAAGTTGAAGGGGGGTTTTTATTGTCAAAAAAAGGTTACCCTTAAGGGAATTACAATTTTATTTTTGGGAAGCTTAATTTGGGTTGTGCTTTTTGCCAATGGGGAGGGGGTTTTTCGGAGCGTTGGCAAGGGTCCCGGGGGGGGGACAGGCCCCCCCCACTTCTTAGGTTGTCGGAGGAATTTAAGGAGGAATTTTGAAAAGTATGGCAATCCTTTTTGAAAACCCGTACTTTTGGGGGTTATAATTTTAGGGTTTTTGAGCCAATTAGTAAAAGTGGTTTTGAAGGTTCACCCGGGCGCGGGGTGTGTGGGGTTTGGGGATAAATTTTAAAAGGGGGGCTGGTGGCAGGGCGGTTTGGGTTAAAACGGGGGGTAGAGTCGGGATTTGGGGGTAAATTTTTGGATTTTTTGGAGTTTTTTTCCCATTGTGTTAGGGTTTGGGAAATTTTTGGGGGGGCCGTTTCAGAGGGGCCGGGATTTTAGTTCCCTTGTTTTCCAAACCCCAGGTGTGGTGCAGGCCCTTAATTTGGGGTTTTCAGCCTTTCCCCCCCGGGTTTTTTGGGTTCTGCGGGCGGTTTTGGGTTTTCGTTGCCCGGGGGGTGAATGCATGGGTTGTAGCTGCTTTTTCGGGGGTTTTAAAAAAAGATCTGGTGATGCTCTGTCTCGTTTTTTTAGCTGGATCGTTTCCGGGAATTGGGCCAAAAGGGGGGGGACGGAAAAAAATGCTGTTTCCCCCGGGGGTTGTGGAACCCTGGTTTCAGTTCCGCGAATGATGTCAGGTATCCTTTTGCCAAGGGGGGATTGGGGAAAGCGGGATGCCTTTTCTTGGGCGCTGGGGAAAAGATGGTTGAAAAGGGTTGGGCCCTCTGTCAAACGGATGGGGACAGGGTTGGGGAGCATTTTTTCAGCATTATCGGGCATGCGGCCAATGAAAAAAAGGGGGGTTTTTTGTTCGAAAGTGTCGGTTTTATCTCCCGCATTAGCTTTTGGTTTTAAGGCGCGAGGTAGGGGAGTTTGATTTAAAAAATTTTTTTAGTCGCTAGGACTCAGGGGTTTTTAGGGGGGGGGCGGAACGGGGGACGACGGCGCCCGTTGTTTCAACTGGGCGTTTGGGGCCGCCAATTGGGGTCTTTGCTTGTAGATTTTGAAGTGCGTTATTTCAACTTAGCATTTTTTATTTTGGGATTTTTCGGGGGCCTTTTCGGGTTTTGTGGAAATTGGTGGGGAGTTGAGAATCGTATCAGAGGTTTTTTGGGGGTGGATTTATGTTAAAATCCCAGGGGGGGTCCCGGTGCCTTTGTTTCGGCGGGGCAAAGACAGATAGAGGGGGGGGTAGTGGCTTTTTTGGGGGGGAGTTTCGGGTTCCCTTATTTTGCCCCGGGCGGTGTTTTGAGGAATATAGTCGGCTTGGGTTTTTGGGGAAGAGGTCGGTCCCCCTTTTGGTTTCATTCAGCGGGGCGTTTTTTGTCGGGTTTTAATTTTCGGTTTTTTCGTCGTTGTTTTTGGGGGAGTTGGGTCTGGACCCAGTCAAGTTTTCTCCGGGACTCATTCCCTATTGGGGCCGCCACAGAGGAAATGGTTGGGGGTTTTGACGCCCGAATCGGGGCGGGGAAAATAGGTTTGGGTGGGAGTCGGAGCGGTTTAGATTATATATTTGTTTTCCCCATTTGGGTTTTAATCGTTCCCTTTTTGGGGGTGGGTTTTGAACTCTTGCTTCATTCTACCGTTTGTTTTTAGGAACGAAATGTTGGGGTTTTTTTATGTTCTTTGTTTACGGGCAAAGTTTTTGTTGGAATTTTTCCCGGGCATTCTTTTTGGTTTTACTGGGGAGCAGGAGGGCGGCGCTCCCCTTTAAAGCGGGAGGCAGGTTGGAAATTTTGAGGGGGGGTTGCGGGTGGTGAGGTGGGTCGGAAAGAGGGGGGGGTTTTGTGGAGTCAAGTTCCCATGGAGTTTTTAACGCCCTTTCGGATTGGGATCGACCCCTGAGGTGGGGTTTTCCATGTTGGGGGGAACGACTTGGGTTTTTCGCCCGATTAGAGAAAAATTAAAGGTATACGATATGGGCTTTTTTACGGTTTTTGGTCCCCGGGACCCGGTATGGGTTTCGTTATGGGGCGGATATAGGCCCTAGATTATCCCGGGGTTTTCGAGTCAAAAAGTGGGTATTAATAGAGAGGGTTAAAGTTTAAAAAAAGGTTGGATCTTTTGTGGGTTTGGAATGGGGGGGGTTGGGGTTTTAAGGGAAGAGGGGTGGGAAACTGGGGTCGGCGAGTTTTGGCGGAGGGGCGGATTTATTTTAAACGTGGTTGGGTGGAATTTTTGGGCGTTTGGGGAATTCCGGGGGAAAGGGCCCTTTAGGAAATTTTGGGGGGGCTGTGGGGGGCGGGCGGTTCATGGGGTTTCTGGCCCCTTTTTTTGTGGGGGTTGGGGGGCCTTTGGGAAACGGTTTTTAAAAGGGTTAAAGGGGGAGTTTAGGGTTTGCTTGCTTCCCCGTTTTGGGGGAATTTGGGTTTGGGGAAGGTTGGGGTCCACAGGGGCGCGTCTTGGGGCAGGTAAGGAGAGTTAGGGCCTGAGGTGGCTTTTGGTGCCCTTGGGAAACCCGGGGGGTGCGGCTGGGGGTAAACTGTTTTGGAAGACTTTCACCAAAAATCTTTTCCCGGTTTTTTTGGTTTGGCCCCAAGGCCTAAAGCCCCAAGATGGTTTTTGGGGGGATTTTGGGCGAATGGGTATTTTTTTAAAAAAGACTCTTTGATTTGTCATTTGTTTTTTATTTTTCTGTTAATAAAATGGCTGCTGGGGCCAAATTTTACCCAACCCGTGGCTCTTGTTTTTTTTAAATTGGGGGGGGGTAAAAAGTATGATTGGTAAAATTGGGTAAAATGACCCGGGGATAGGCGTTCCCTTAGGGTCTTGGTTGGGTAACTTCAGTCTGATAACTTCCTTTTAAAATTTACCCATATGGGTAATTCCTATTTTTAGGGTTTCAGAAGTGACTTTCGACATAACATCGGATCGTTCCTAGAGCGGCGTCACTTCTGGGTTGATATAACTTCCGGTTACCCTAGCATAAGAGTTACCGCTATGTTATGGTAACTGGACGTGGGTCAGATTGTAAATGGGACCTGCCCCTTTTTTTGCGGCTTAACTTAAAGTCAACAAAACTTCTGAATTCCCAAAAAAACATGGTGGCATACCCCCCAAACTTTTCCCTTTTTTGGAGGGACAGCCCCTTTTTTTTAACCCCTTTTCCCTCTTTCCCTCTCGGTGCTATAAAGCCCCTTTTTTTTCTTTTGGGGAAATAGTTTTTTCATCAAAAAACCCAAACTCTCTTGTTTTAAAATTTATCTGATTGCTTCCGGGCTGTATATCCCGTAACAACTTCCAAATTTTTTTCCATCTTTGGGGTACAATGAAAACCCCTAAAAAATTTTCCCCCTTTTTGGAAATTCTAAAAAATTGGCATGAAATTTTTTGGGGGTTTGGTTAGGGGCGTGCCCTTTGTGTGAGGGTCAATGTTTGGGGGTGGGGTTTGGGAGGAGTGGCTAATTTTGGTCCCTTTTTGCAAAATCTAAAAGTTGGGAGGTATGTAGGTTAAAAAGCCCATATGTTACGGAAACCCGGGGAAATTTTTTGGGTTTGTGCCCCGGGGGCTCTAAAAGGGCATAGGTTTCCCAAAAGGGGGTGAATGAATTTTTTCCGAGAATCGGGGTTTTTTTGCTTGGGAGGGTTTGGAGGCGGGCCCAAGTGGTGTCATATTTTGGGGTTGTTAGAGATATGGGCTGGAGTGATGGGCAGGGTCCACTGCACTACTGTACCCGGGGGTGCATAATGCTGTTAAGACAGCCCTGATGCTAAGCGGACGTCTCTTAGGTATGTAAGCCTTTAATATACAACTCAGAAATCCTTTACACCAAAAAGTATAGAAACCAGCGCCATAGAGCACAGATCTTCATTTATTTACATATCCATTAGTAAAAACATGGGGTAATACATAGGTTGCAGAATACGCTTACGCATTTCGGGCGATATATGCCCTTGCTCACAGCTGAGAAGGATTCCTGATACGTTTCAGCTGGTGCGCCGACAGCTTGTCAGGCACAGCAGCACAAGAGACCTTTCCTCCATGGTAAACATACTTTGAATTTCAACATATATGGGTGATCACCTTTTTTTCTTCATCTATGTGACATTTTGCTTTAATATACAACCTTAAAGGGGTTGTCTCACTACATTGATTCGTCCTGTTTTCTTGGTTTCACTTTGAATTCAGGGGCGTGTTTACTTCTAGGCTGCAGTAGAAGCAAGGTCTGTAGCTATAGCAACCAGTACTGGCAGCCTATCAGGAGAGATCAAACAGGTCAGTAGCTCTAGCGACCTGAGGAGCTTATGCAGCTCATACAAGAGGGGATATCTCAGAATAGGTAGGACACTGTTAACGGACATATATTGCAAAGTGACTTGTTTTTGCAAGATCTTTAACATAAAAAAAATCCTTGTAGTGAGACAACCCCTTTAATGTCAGATCGGTACTCCCTCCCCTTCCACAGGGCATAGGGCTTGCCCTATCCAAGCTGAACTTCAGGGCACAACTGTATCCATTAAATGTCCCCTAAAATTGCCAGGAAGCCAAAAGTGAGAGCCTTATAAGGATATGTATTTTGGGCCGCATTTCGCCGCGGCGTACTGCGCTCAATACGCGGGGAAATGTGCCCATAATTGCGGTAATCCATAACTCTCATAGAGAACTATGGATTACGCCTAGTCCCCCCGCGTGTACAATACGATTGTATTGTAGGCAGAGCCGTCTTAACGGCATTATGGGCCCCTGGGCAGTGCTGTGCACTGGGCCCCCCAACCAACGCAGAATTCAGATAACACATCACTTAGGGTATGTTCACACGATGTACTGCGGTGGGTACAGTACGCGGCGCAGTACATTTTGTGCTTCGGGAGCTCGCGCTAATACGCGTGTACTCCCGCGCTGTGGGGGGTCCGGCTGCCCCCGCCCCCCATCGACATTAATTATCATGGGGTTAATCGCCGCAAGTAATTGCATGTCGTTTCTCCCTTGCATAAATATGATCATTTGTACGAGCGGGGAGAGGAGGCGGAACCCTTTGTTCTTATGGGCATGGTTTCCGAAATTTTCCGCGCACTAAACCGTATTGAGCGAAAATACAACGCAAAATGCGCACCGAAATTTACCCCTTTTGTGAAATACTCTTATACCAAAAAGTGAACACCTAAACAATAAACCCACTGCAAACCGGTGAAGTATAGTTTTTTTCACATTTCACCCGACTTAAAATTTTTTTTTTCTGTTCCCAGACATTCATGGTCTTTTTCAGGGCCCCCCCATTAGGCCGGTCCCGGCTTATTCCGCCGGATGTGACCCCGGATTGCGTCACAAATCCGCCGTAAATTTAAGGGGGGGGCGGGGGCGGAGCCGGAGGGGGCGGGGGCGTTGCGCCGTAAATAATGTGCATTATTTTCTCCCCCCGCGGCGGTTCCCTGCGGGGAGGAGCACGGAATCCATGTTCCTATGAGAATGGTGGTTTACTGAAATTTTATCCGACAGATTGGAAAGTACTGCAGGCAAACCGGGCGGAGTAGGGCCAACCCGTGGAGAAAAAAGCCTTGGGAACGAGGCCTTAAAATAAACTCTTGCCCAAAAAAAAAAACCCATCATGGGTCTAGTAGAAAATAATTAAAACCCACTTTTTTATAGTTTTGAACCAAAAAAGGGCCGTTTTACGTCAGGCACCCCGGATGAGCTTAAGAACCCCCAAATTTTAGGGGGGTTCCATAATGATTCAAAACGGACTTTTTGCGCGCTTAAAACGAGTTTGTTTGTCTTTTGAAAAAAGCGTTGGCAACCGTGTGTTTTCAAGCCCATTGCCTGAGGCAGATATGACTTGTTTGTTTAGTATTTTTAAAAATTTTTTAAATATGTTTTGGGGTTTTTTTAGTGATAAAACGGACCAAAATACTATTTAACCGCTTGGAAACATGACTTACAGACACTTTTATAGCCTAAGTTTTAAAATGACTGCGACCCAGTTCCACATACATTTTTCTCCCAAGTTCCTGAAAAGTAAGATACACAGGGACAGCAGATAAAAACACTGATAGGTTTAAATACGAGCCAGCGATAGTACCAAAAAGTGGCTTAGTAAAAAACCCAGCAGAAAATTTAACCCGGATAGGCTTAAAAACCAGCCAGCAGAATACAACGGTAGGCTTAGTTAAAAGCCGCAGTTGTACACTTGGATGGGCTTAGATACCGCTAGAGTTGTACACATTGGATAGTTAGATACAAGTAGGTTTGTAGACACTGGATGGTTTGATAACGTGAGCAGTGAAAACCCCTGGTGGCTTAGATACACACTCAGAGATTGTAAACACTTGAATTTTTCCCAAAACCCCCCTTTCCCCCCCCTTTCCTAACCCTACACCCCCCCCTCCTCCCCCTTCTCACTCATTTTCCCTAAAGCCCAGAGGCAGGGTCCGTGCTCTTCAGCTCCTAAGGGTGGAAAAAGTAGGAAGGGGGCAGCCCTGCTTTTTCCTCCCCAGCGTCCCCTGCTTTCTCCCCAGCAGTCCCTGTTTTCTCTCCCAGCAGTCCCCTGCTTTCAGGGGCCCCCACTGGGGAGGGGGGGGGAGCAGTCTGTAGTGCAGGAGATGTGTCTGGCCCCGCTTTACCTCGTGCCGTTCCCTGCGCTTGGACAGCAATAGCAGGGGCGCATCAGGACACACCAGAGCATCAGCGCCCGGGCCCTGCTTGAAGCCGCGCTCCCTGCCTGCCTGTGAAGAGTAAAGCGCAGGGACGTGCCCCCGGGCGGTGCGGGAGTCACCGAACGTTCTGGGTGTACCACCCCCACGGGAAGGTAGGCAGCTGTCTGAGGGGGCCCCAGAATTGGGGCCCCCGGGCAAATGCCACTGGCCCCAAAGGGAAAAGGGCGGCCTGATTTTGGCGCGGGGAAAATAAGGACTGTGTTATTTGAGGCGAAAAGTGCCGGAGTACGCATGTCTTGGGGCGGCGGATTGCCGTCCCCCCCCCGCGGGTAGTAAGGCATTTAGCGCGGTCCCGAAACACCGATGTCTGCGGCGCGTACTGTATGTGCCGCAGTTTTTTCATGTGAACATAGCCTAAAGGTAAAAAAAGGGGAAAAAACAGATGGGTGTGCCCGTGTTGCACGTTTACGTCCCATCGAAATGAACTTCCGAAAACCACTTGAATGAATCCATCCTCACATGAATCACCCAGTGGAAAGCTGCGCTGCTATTGTAAAATAGTTCTGTCATTTTATTGCTTTCTGTCTTGCATTGAAAAAGGAGGAAGATCTTAGGTTAAAGAGGAACAATCAACAGGGCAGTTTATTCACACATTTCCAGGAAGAAGAACAGAGGAACAGCACAAAGCAGGGCTCTAAGAAAGAACGCTCCAGAATTCTTATTTCATGGGGCAGGTTTTTTACGACCAGACATGTCGGAAAGGCCCCAGGTCCTCTTTTAAAGGGTTGCAAGTTTAGGAGGCTTAAAATGTGTCTGTGGGGAGTCCATATTTCTGCAGGATACTTTATGTGTTCCGGGCCTAAAAAAGGGATATGCCGGGTTGTCCAGGGGGACCTGCTGATAACGACAGTGGCTATGATGTGGTTCCTGGATCTCAGCAGAGATCTGCTCCGCATCCATCACCTTTACACGGAGGTCTGACCCAGACAAGCTCTTCAGGTTTTATTAAAGGGGTTGTCTCATTACATTGATTCGTCCTAGTTTCTTGGTTTCATTTTGAATTCAGAGACGTGTTTACTGGCTTTCACTAGGCTGCATAGAAGCCAGGTCTGTAGCTTAGCAAACCCGTGCGGGACCTACAGGTAGATCCCAAAAGGTTGTGCTATACAACAGTGCTGGCAGTCTATCAGGAGAGATTGAAAAAGGTCTGTGCTATAGAACCAGTGCAGGCAGCCCATCAGGAGAGGATCAAAACAGGTCTGTAGCTTAGCAAACCAGTGTGGCAGTTATCAGGGGAGATCAAAAAAGGTCTGTGTATAGCGACCAAAGGAGGATGCGCCCCTACAAGGGGGATATTAGGATCGGAGGTATGTTAATGGAACCCTTTGCAAAGTGACTTGTTTTTGCTAGATTTTACCCTAAAAAGCAATCCCCGTAGGAGAAACCTTTTAAGCAATTTATTGGCGCCCAGTTTGTCATGAAATTTAATGTAATGATTTACACAGAATTGGCCCAATAATACGCCCCGGACTTCAGACATTGGACTATATGTAAAGTAAGAGTCTAAAGTAACACCGGCGGCGCAGAAACAAATTTCCCCTTTTTAGTTCCCTTTTTTTGACTCCCTTTTTCCCTTTTTTTTGGGCCCGCAAAGTAAAAAGCATAAAACCCTCCTCAATATAATTCCCCGGTGTGTACAGGAGGCTAGAGTTAGTTTTTCCAACTACAATATCCTGTCCTACACAGTTGAGTCAGTTAATTATGACCACTCTTATGATGTCGGCAGCGCGTTGCTCATGAATGAGGTCACATGTGGTCCGCTGGCTTGGTGGGGTATATAAGCTGCGTGATAGGCTGTCTGCACACATATCCCCTTGTTGCTGTCATGGGTAAAAGAGAAAAAAGTATAGGTTGGGAAAAAAGGTGATTATTTGGGATTTGGACCCCAAAAAGGAGGTATTTTTGAAACTACGTTTGTGAGACGTTCCCTTTGCTTGGGGGTGT
>JAODAL010048658.1:0-28812 GCA_025379985.1 Phyllomedusa bahiana | reverse complement strand
GGAAAGGCCATCAGATCCGGAGACTCTAATCACTCACCATTCTGCCTATAAGATGAGGATCCAGAAAAGAGGATCTCCAGAGCAGGGGCTTCACAAGATTTTTTTTTCTTTAATAATCCCAAAAATCACAGTAAACCCCATTTAATTTCTTCATTCCTTCTACGTAAATTTCACTTTCACAGGTTTTCATGTCTTTACCCCACATTACCCACTTTGCTTACAGGTCAGTGTAGGTAACTGGTTTAGGTTACCTACTTGTTTTGATAGTTAACTTTGAAGATCCTGGTTCCAAGCCATAGGTGTCAACTAAAAGAACAACCATTGAAGCTCATACATAGTGATAGGGATGAAAGTCGGGTGAAAGGCCTGGATATCCACTTTCCCAGGAGGATGTAGGCAGCGCTTGGAGAAGGCAATGGCACCAGCACAGATAGGGGATCCCTCTTTTTTTTTTTGGGAGCTTTGGGTCCACTTTCAAAATGATCTTTTCAAAACGACACCCAATCCCCTAGCAAGGGGCCTTTATAGGGCAACCATCAGGGCCGGGATGACGGGTAGGAGAAGGTAGGCGATCGCCTAGGGTGCCACTTTATCCCAGGCAGAAAAGGGGACGCCAGAAGGTATGGAGTGGGCTGAATTTTCCATTTGTGCCTTATTTGCATAGGGCACCAGAATACATTGTCCCAGCACTGGCAACATAATACTGACGTGTCCCTCTGTGAAAATGAGTTTGACACCCCTTTTAACAGCAGAGAACACATGTTCATGCTTTCTGCCCTTCAATTCTTACTCCTTTAGTTTTTTACCCTTTTCCTCTCTTCTTAATCCTTCCGTGCCAAGTTTTAGGGGCTAACTGTCTAGGTTCACACCCCTTTTTTTCCATGTTAAGATTTTACATTGGTAGATTTTTGAAATTGTTTTTTGCTGTTTTTTCTGTATGTTCATATTATTTGTTGTTAATACTTGCTACTTCCCCACATCAAATGTCCTTAAATTCTCTCTTTGATTAAATGGGATAATATTTACTCTCTTATATTTGATGCCTTCTAATCTTAGAAACTATTGAATATACATTCTCAAACACAATGCATATGCACATATTTGTTGGAAGGATTTGTTTCAAAAAAATTTGTGTTGCAGTGTACTTTTAAAGACAACGTAATCTCCACAAATTATTCCTACAGTAAAACGCCAACAAAAACCGCGTATTTTCTACACCCTTGCTTTCTATTGCTTTATCTGTCTATCTAACTATCTATCTATCTATCTATCTCATATCTAACTATATATTTATCTCATAACTATTTATCTGTCTGTCTAAAGATCACTGATACAAGTTCCATATGGGGACAAGTAAAAAAAAAAAAACGCAAACAAAAAATAAAATAAAAACATTTAACCACTCTTTCCCCTCGACAATAATAAATAAAGTATATATGTTTGGTATCGGCGCATGTGTAATGAGCTACCCTATAAATCTTCATTTTTTTTAACCCCCCCTATGACGGGATAAAAAAAAAAAATCACGAATTCCATTTTGTTCATCGCACAACACATAAAATGGAATAAAAAGTGATCAAAAAGTCAAATAAATGCCAAAGTGGTGCCAATACAAACATTAATTCATCCTGCAAATAAAAGCCCTTACACAGCTCTGTATATAAATAATAAAAAAAATTATGGGTATCAAAAATACAATGTTAAAAAATTTGTTTTACACAAAAATTTTTTTTTTTTTTAAAAGGGGGGGTTTTCCAAA
The DNA here is from genome assembly GCA_025379985.1 of Phyllomedusa bahiana. NCBI lineage: Eukaryota > Metazoa > Chordata > Amphibia > Anura > Hylidae > Phyllomedusa > Phyllomedusa bahiana. The sequence goes on along the minus strand of JAODAL010048658.1, from coordinate 27,053 downwards.
GTAAAATTGACGTGGAAGCTTGCAAATGAAATAACAACTTTTCACCCCATTATTATTAAAAATTTTTCCCCCGTTTTTGTTTAGCTGCTTTTAGTGATCCATTGTTTACACTCGTCCCAGAGTTTCGACCAGGGGTGAGGCCCTCACTTCTGGCCCGCATGCTCAGACATCACTTTTCCCCTTAGGCCTACTGAGTGTTAAACCCCCGGTCTTCACTCTACTCCATCCCCGTTTCTCTAATTTGTCATACAGGGAAAAAAATAAAAAAGAAACCCGAGGCTTGCTTGAAAAGAGATAAAAAAAAAAAAAGGTTTTGGTTACTGCAGGGGTTTGAACCTAGATCCTTGTGCCTGGAGCAAAAATTTCCTCTCAGTACCACTGCTTTACTTTAAAAAGACCTTTCTTCGACTACGAGAGGAGAGGCCTGGGGTATCACCCGCTGGGGCAATGAATGCAATTCAAACAAATCACATACGCCTCCTTCAGAGCACACAGAGCTTAAGAGCTGGATGAAGGAGTTATGAAAAGAGATCGTGGCAAAACCCCTTTAAGTGCTACAACATATAAAAAAAAACTATATAAATTGGGTATACTGCACAGTGACCGCTGTTAATACTGTATATACTTGAGTATAAGTCGAGTTTTTCAGCACAATACATGTGCTGAAAAATCCCGCCTCGGCTTATACTGGAGTCACTGCCGGCGCTCGGGTGCTGCGATGGCCCGGGCGCCACCAGGGACACTTCTGCTATATGCGACTCCTCAGGCAGCGCATATAACTGAATGCCGAGCACAGCCGACAGCGTCCGGGCACTGCGATGGCCCAGGTGCTGTCAGCGATCTCTTCCCCTGTGTGCGACTCCTCCGGAGCGCATGCCATAGAAGAGATACCACTGCGGGGCAGAGAGCGAGCGCTCCGTGCTCCGCAGTGGACTCCGGGCAGCCGCAAACTGTCGGCTGTCCGGAGTTTCCGGCACAGGCAGTGTGTGTCATCACGCTGCGTGCGCGGCCTGATGACATCACCCGCCTGTGCCGAGAAGACGGAGGAGGGCGCCCAGGTGGTGGAGCAGCGGGGATCGAGGTAAGTGGTTGTTTTTTGTTTTAAAGCCCTGCCTATACCTTGCCTATGAGGACCTATACCTGCCTATAGCCTGCCTAGGGGACCTATACCTGCCTATACCTTGCCTATAAGGACCTATACCTGCCTATAGCCTGCCTATACCTGCCATTCTTAGGCTCTGCTAGGGGGACCTATACCTGCCTATATACCCTGCTATACCTGCCTATAGCCTGCCTAGGGGACTATACCTGCCTATACCCTGCCTATGAGGACCTATACCTGCCTATAACCTGCCTATGGGGGGCAATTACCTGCCTATAGCCTGCCTAGGGGGACCTATAACTGCCTATACCAGCCTATAACCAGCCTATAATGACCTATACCTGCCTATACCCTGCTTATGAGGACCTATACCCTGCCTATATCAACCTATACCTGCCTATAGCCTGCCTAGGGGGACATATAGCTGCCTATACCAGCCTATGGGGGACATTAAACTGCCTATAGCTGCCTATACCAGCCTATGGGGGACATTAAACTGCCTATACCAGCCTATATATGCCTATGGGGGACATTAAACTGCCTATACCAGCCTATATCTGCCTATGGGGGCCATTAAACTGCCTATACCTGCCTATATCTGCCTATGGGGAGACATTAAATGCCATGATATTATTGGTTCTATTTTTATAATTCACCTATGCCGGCGGTTTCCACCCTAGCTATACGCGAGTCAATACTCGGTTTTTGTGGCTAAGGGTGCATGTATAACTTTGGTCGCTTATCCGAGTAATACGTAATTAAATTAACACTATGGGATGCAGTTTTTTCTTCACTCTGCCTTCCGAAAAAATGAATAGAAAATTGATCAAGAAGCTTTGGTCCCCCAAAAATGGTACCAATAAAAGCATCAACTCATCCCACAAAAAACAATCCCATAAACAGCTCTGTGCACAGAAAAGTAAAAAAGTTCTGGCTCTCAGACTATGGTGATGCAAAAATGTATTTTCCTTTTTGAATAAAGGTGTTTTTATTGTGGAAAAGCAGAAAAACATAAAAAATATACCAGTTGGGTATCGCTGTAATTGTATCGACCTGCTGAGTAGTTAGCATGTCATTTTACTGTACGGTGACCGCTGTAACAAATAAAAGCACTACCAGGAGTCCTGTATTTTGTTCAAAACACCTCACAAAAACCTTGATAAAAGTGATCAAAGCGTCATGTGAACCCCATAATGGTAACAATCAAAACGTCAACTCTTCCCGCAAAAACAACGCATTTCTGTAAAAGTAATAAAACATAAAAAACTATATAAAATTTCTATCATTGTAATCGGACCGACCGCAGCGTAATGTTATCCTGTCATTAATACCATACGGTGAATGCTATAAAAATGAAGCCCAAAAATTAATGGCAGAACTGTGGTTTTTTCCCCCATTTTAAATGCCAAAAGCAAAAAAAACTAGGGAACACCGTGCACCCAAAATCCCAAAATACACCCTATATAGACCATGGGGGTTTTTTAAAATAAAGATGGGGCACTTCGGGAAAAGGTTTTACCTGTTCTGGTATTTTGGGAGGCTTTACAAATGCGCGCCCCACCAAAATTTTTTGTTTAAAAGCCAAATGGGCCACCCCCCTTGTATGCCCCCCATGGCGAATGCAAACGGCCCGGGGATCCTTCAGGGGGGTTCCCAAGCCGACAAAACGAAAAACCCCAGTGTACATCACGCCGCCTGTGCTGCTCACTTCTGGGCCTTACCCGGGTCCATGCACAGAGTTCCACTGGGTTTCCATAACTCCTTGGGGCCCCGACTCGGGGGCAGTGGACCCGACCAAAGGCTCCAGAAGTGAGCACAAGGCGGCGTGATGTACCTTCACACCCCCTTACTTCTAATCCCAGGGCCAGGGACCCCCGGGAGCTTGCATTTAGCGTGGACAGCTGTGATACGAAAACCCCACACTGGTGCAACTCGAAGACGAGCTGCACAGGGGGGGAAAGAGGAAAGGGATTAAAATTATTTTTATGTTAAACGTACAGGGGGGCAGTATTTTCTCAAGGGCATTACTGGCCAGGGCAGTCGGGAACGGGGGCTGTATCTCACGGGAGGAAGTTCGGCACGGGGGGGCAGTATCTGGCATAGGGGGCATGTATCTGGCACAGGGGACATGTGTGTGACACAGACGGCAGTATATGGCACAGGGGACATTTATCTGGCACAAGGGGCATGTATCTGGCACAGGGGGCGTTTTTTAACAAGGGCATGTGGCATACTCGACCCGGGGGGCCCCCTTTAAGAGGTTGTTGTCACGGGAAACGGTATATGGCCGAGGTAATAGGTGGCTATTTCCCCGGGGCCCTGGTCCCCCAAAATTCTTGTTGTCCCTTCAAGACCCCAATCACTGACACCAAGCCGGGGTTGGGGAAACAACGTTAGTTGCATTTTTTTGCGCAAAAAACTATTGAGCCCTTGTCTCGGATGAAACCCCAAGAATACAATAACGGTGGTAACAATGTTTTTCTTGAGTAAGTTGCGGCAGCTTTATAAAATCCAGCTCTGATAGTGTAGACTTGATTTTGAGATGCGGGGAGTAGTATTACTTTAGAAGTAACTTTTACAGACCTTATTCCTGAAGAGTGGATTTTACACAAGGGGCACAGTCTTTGAAAAAAGCCTGGTTTTGAAGGACCTTTTTTTTCTTAAAATATCGATTTGAGAAGACTGAAGCTATTTCCCCGCACGCGTTGACCAGAAAAGTCGGGATCTCGCTTGAAAGCCAGGGGAAACTATGACCGCTGGTTGGGGGCCCTCTATTCCCCAATGGTCGAACAAAGGTTTTCTGATGGACTTGACCCTCCCGAGTAGCACTGGAGATCCTGTGTGAGTCCCTTAGGTGGTAGGGAAAATTAAAGGGAAGGTTTTAGGTAGGCTGGGGAAAACAGAATGGCTGAGGTGAGCCCGGGGCAACACACACCTTGCTTTCCAGAGACCTCGCAACCTCCCGAAAAAGGAGCGAGACTAAATATAAAATGCCTAATGCCTAACTGCCTCTGACCAGCCCCTTGGTGTTGGCTGGTAGCAGGGGGTCACATGTCAGGAGCATTTTCATCTTTTGAACGACAGGGTATGCAGCCCAAACCGATTCATGTAAAATACAAATTTATAACAAAGGGAAACCCAAACAGCAGAGGGCGACCCGAGAATCTTTAGATGCAATATTTTGATTTCTTTTCTGCACTGAAACTTGTGACAGAATACAGCAAAAAAATTTGGAAAAAAAGAAAAACTTCAGTGCTGGGGCACTACCTGTATCGGGCCCGGGGGGGTTTTATGGGACAAGGGGGGTAATGACAGAGGGCTGATCTGGCCAGGGGGCAGGATATTACATGGGGGAATAGGCGCAGTGGCGTTTTGGACAGGGAACTGTTCAGGCCACTTTTTGGCAAAAGGGGCACACTTCACTCTATACTTCTCCCCTTTACTTGATTGTCCTCTGCCTTTGACACTGTTTCCATTCCCTCCTGCTCAAAAACCTCTCATCTCTCCGCATCACGGACTTGGCCCTTTCCCGGATCTTCTTCCTCATATCGAACATTCACCACCTCCCCCCTCAACCCCCTCTTCGGGGTCCCCCGGGTTCATCCTGGTCCTTTACTCTTCTCTTCTACACTCTTGGCTGGTCCTCATACATACATGGGTTTTTCCCTAAACCAATTGGTGAAAACCCAACTTTACTCCCCCGCCCAGACACAACTCCAAATGTCCCCGGGCCTAGATTGTCTACGTCCATAAAACCCCCTTTCTGCGTCTCCTAAAAATTAATGTAGAGAAAATATTCATTTTTTTCCCCCTTTTCCCCCTCCATCCCCCAAACCGAGGGGCGTAACTACCGCACGCGGGGCCCGGGGCCCCCGGGGTCAGCCATTTGTACCCCTAATTCGGCTTCTGGTCTCGCAATGAGCTACAGTTCACTGCGCTCAGCGGAGCTGCGGGCCCCGGGGCTTCCCCCCGCCCGGGGCTCAAAGGCAGGCTGGCCGGGATTATCAAGGCAAGGGCCTGCAGGGGTAGCCAACATGGATGGGCTCGCAAAGATTTAATCATTGCGCGGGCCCACGTCGAGCACAGCGCCCAGGAGCATGCTGCAGGAAGTAGAGACAGGGGAGTAAGTGATTTCTTATTTTTTAATTTAATGAAGCCCCTGCCTGCCTAATATTGGCCCCCCTATAGCCTCCGCCTATATATTGCCCCCTAAGCACTGCATGCCTTATATTGGCCCTAAGCCCTGCCTGCCTATATATTGACCCAATAGCCCTGCCTGCCTATAAATGGCCCCTATAGCCTGCCTGCCTATAAATTGGCCCCTATACCCCTGCCTGCCTAAAATTGGCCCTATACCCGGGGTTCCTAAAATATGCCCCTCCTCCCCCCCTAAAAACCCCCCCCCCTATACCCTCCAAATATCTATCCCCTATAGCCACACGAATTTATTTACCCCTATAGCCCTGCCAATATCTAGCCCTATATCTGCTGCCTATATCTAAGCCCCTATGCCCTGCCTGCCTGTATATTGGCCTCTTACCCTGCCTTATCAGCCCCTAAGCCCGTCTCCCTTTAAAATCTGGGCCCTAAGCCCCCTAAGCCCGTCTGCCTATATATAGTCTCTATGCCTACCCCTTGCCGGGTTATATAATTATAATATATTACAACTAAACCAATTAAAATATATATCTAATTATATATATATATTAATTAAAATATAAAAAGAAGAAAAATCGGCACCCCTCTTAAGAAAATTAAACAGTGCTTATTGCATGCCAAGGAGGGCGAAGTTCACCCGGGAATGACCCCTTTTCAAGCAAATTGGGTGGAAATCCAATATTTAATTTATTTTTTTTCTTTCATTATTTATTATTTTATATTTTTGTTTTATTTTAAAATATTTATATTTTGTTAATATTTTGTTATATTTTCAAGTGTTTTGTGGTCTGGCTCTTGTCTTTCCCTTTCTTCTGATGGCGCTGGAGGTCTCTTCAGTATTCATTGCGTCTGTGCAAACTACTCCTATGGGCTTTCCCGTCTCTAAGATGGCGCCGTATTTTCTAGTTTCTACTGCGCCGGTCTGAAGTTGCTTGTTATGTCATTTATCATGCGCACTGTCTTGCAGGGGCGCCAACTAGTTTTTCTCCATTGAGAGATCGTATGTTATTCAACAGTTTGATAGGAGGAGTTCATTATATTATTGACATTTCTATAATAATGTATATTGATACACTGTTTGGCTTAAAATGATTTACACGTTTGTTACACATTTGCATATTCTTTAATTTCACTTTGATCTTTGTTATTGATGTATAATTTTCACTGATTTTATGTTTGTTACACTTGTTTATATTACAACTTTATACTACACATTTTTGCATTTGTAAACAGGTTGCACTATAAATATTTAAGATTTCCACCCAATGTTTGCTTGAAAAAGGCTCATTCTGAGCTGAAACGTTGCCCTCCTTGGACATGCAATAAAGCACTGTTGAATTTTTCTTAAGAGTGAGTGCCGCTATTTTTCTTCTTTTATATACTGGACTCTGACGGGAGTTTTTATATAGCTGGCACCCAAATTATTAAGGGGAGTGCTGCCTTTTCCCCCCATATATATATATGGCCCTATAGCCTACCCTATGCCCTGCCTGCCTATATAAATGGCCCCTATAGCCTGCCCTATGCCCTGCCTGCCTATATATATTAAATATATAAATCCACCGCACACCAAAAGATGTTATTCAAGGGTATTTATTTACGACGCATTCTCAAGTTTTGGTGTGCAGAACCATCTACCTGCAATTGCCTACATATATGGCCCCTATAGACTGTCCTAAGCCCTGCCTGCCTATACATATGGCTCCTCTAGCCTACCCTATGCCTTCTCTGCCTGTATGGGGCCCCTATAGCCTATATTAAGCCCTGCCTGACTACATACATGGCCCCTATAGCTACCTAAACTCTGCCTTCCTACCTATATGGCCCCTATACCCTTCCTGCCTATCTATATGGGGCCCTACAGCTACCTAAACCCTGCCTATATGAGGACCCTATTGCATACCTAAACCTGGCCTATCTGGGGCCCCATATAGCCTATCTAAACCCTGCCTGCCTAAATGGACCCCATATAGCCAGGGGGGCAGGTGCTGGAAAAGTCAGGATTCTAAGATGTTTGTGTCTAAATCTGCAGAGACAAGTGTTCGGGAGACGTCATCATGGCGGTCTGGACCAGATGCAGAACAAAAGGGAGTGTCAACGACTCGTCAGAGAGACGTCACCTGTGAGTCACAAGATGTAACTACACTTTAATCACATATGTCTGCACAGGCTGTGTACACTGGTATATACCACTATATGGTCACTATATGGCGGTACTATTGGTCTTTGTGTACTGATCAGTAATAGTGTAGGGGTCTTATTCAGTCACTGTGTGGTCATGTTCTGGTGGTATAATCAGGTTGCTATGTAATAGTGTTATTGGTAATATTGGTTTTGGTGTAGTGGTTTTGTTTGGTAGCAGGATAATGGTGATATGTATGGTGAAGTATTTGCCCCTTGTATTATCTACATTATCTAACTACATGTCCTGGCAAATTTTCGTGGTCGGGGAGGCGGGTGAAGGGGGGGGGGGGGGGCCCCATCCAAAAGTTTGCTATGGGGCCCAGGCTTCTCTAGTTACGCCCTTGCCCCCACCTGATCACTCTATAATAGTCAATGGCTCTACACTCTCACTGGTCTGCTGCCTTGGGATAACCCTGGACTCCGCTTTGTCCTTCAAACCACACATTCAAACCCTCACCTCTGCCTGCCGCCTCCACCTGAAAAATATTTCACGAATCCGCTCATTCCTTAACCCTGTTATTACAAAAATGCTGGTCCATGCCCTCGTCATCTCCCGCCTAGACTACTGCAACATCCTTCTCTGTGGCCTCCCGTTTAGGCCATGTTCACACGGCTTAAACCAGGACGTATTTCGGTCCGTAATTACACGCCGGAGTGCGCCTATTACGGGCTGAAAACGTCCTGGTCATTACGGTAATCCACAGTTCTCATAGAGAACTAGGGATTACGTCTCCTCTCCCTGCTCGGCGAATCCGCCGAGGGGGGAGATAATTGACAAGTCACTTTCTAGCGGCGTATACACGCTGCTAGTAATGATTGTCTATGGGCCGGCGTGGCGCCGGCCCCCCGCTCCCGCCCCCGGCCACACGGCGTAATTGCGGGGCGTAATTCCGTCCCGCAGTTAAGCCGTGTGAACATAGCCTTAGCACTCTTGCTCCACTTCAATCCATCCTCAACTCTGCTGCCCGTCTGATTCACCTCTCTTCTCGCTACTCCTCTGCCTCTCCCCTCTGCCAATTCGTGCACTGGCTACCCATTGCCTAGCAAATTGAGCTCTAGCTATTAACCATGACCTACACGGCAATCCATAACCTCTCCCCTCATTACGTCTCTGCCTTAATCTCCAGATACCTCCCCTCACGCAATCTCCGCTCCTCATAGGACCTTCTTCTCTGCTCTCCCCTCATCAGCTCCTCACACAACTGTCTCCAAGATTTTTCTCGTGTTTCCCCCACACTCTGGAACTCACTGCCCCAACAACTCAGACTCTCCCCAACTTTCTCCAGCTTCAAAATCAACCTGAAAACACATCTCTTCAGGAGCCTATAACCTACAATAACCCCACTGTCACTACATCCTCCACAAACATGTCTGCCCCTCACCTTCTGTCTCTTTCCCCTTTCTTTGTAGATTGTAAGCCCTTGCAGGCAGTGTCCTCTTTCCCTCTGTACCTGTTGTTAGTTAGACTGTCACTATTGTACATGTTTACCTTATGTTATGTATGTAACTTCCTGAATGTACAGCGCCCTGGAATCAATGGCGCTCTAAAATAAATAATAATAATAATAAATAATAATAATACGGCACAGGGGACTTGTATCTGGCACAGGGGGCAGTATATAGCACAAGGGGCATGGATATGGCACATGGGAATGGATATGGCACAAGGGACATGAATATGGCACAGGGTGACATGTATGTGGCACTGGGGGCATGTCTATAACTACATGGGGCAGTGTATAGCAAAGGGGGCATATCTATAACCACAGGGAGCAGTATATGGCTACAGGGGGCATGTATACACCTATAGGGGCAGTATACAGCTATAGAGGGCATGCATATACTTATAGGGGCAGTATATGGCTACAGGTGGCTGTATATGGCTATAGAGGGCATGTATATATCTATAGGGAGCATGTATATCTACATGGGGCATGTATATACCTACAGTGGCCTCTGTATTCCTACAGAGGGCATTTCTATACCTTCAAGAGGCTGTATATACCTTCAGGGAGCATATATACCTACAAGGGGCTGTATATAATCTGTTTCCCCAAAAATAAGACAGAGCCTTATATTCATTATTGTTCCTAAAGATGTACTGGGTCTTATTTTCAGAGGATATCTTATTTTTCCATGAACAAGAATTCACATTTATTGTTGAACCAAAAAAATTACAGATGTATGTGTCTTAAATTTTGCAGAGTCATGATGATCTGGACCAAATGGAGAAGAAAAGGGAGAGAAAATAACTCCTCAGAGAAGAGAATGACTCATCAGAAAAGATGTCTCCGGTGAGTCCCTGCATGTAAATGTACTGTATTCACTTATATGTGTGTAGAGCGCATGCCTAGAACTGGTATCTGTCACTGAATGGTATTGTGTTAATATTGTTTGTAGTGTATTGGTTTATATTCAGTAATGGTATTGTGTATCATTCAGTTACTATCTGGTCATGATGCTTGGTGGTATTATTCAGTCACTATGTGATGGTGATATGTGGTCATGGTGTGGAGGTATTATTCAGTCACTATGTGGTGGTATTATTCAGTCACTATATGTTGGTGATATGTGGTCATAGTGTGGTGGTATTATTCAGTCATCATGGGATGATGATATGTGGTCATAGTGTGGTGGTATTATGTGGTCTCAGTGGAATTTTTGGTAATAGCCTTGGGATTCTGGATTTGTGTAGCAATGCTATTTGGGAACTGTATAACCACTATTTAGTGGTTTTATACTTTTGTGTTATATATATATTTAGTGGTTTTATACTTTGTGTTATATATATATATATATATATATATATATATATTATATATATATATAGATAGATATGAAAGGGAAAAGCGATCTCTCACTAGCTTTGGTATAAACAAACTCACTTTTATTGTCTAAAAGTGTAACAGACTCTTGCTGACACACAATTAAAACAAATAGATTTAAAAGTTCAACGCGTTTCTTGCGGTATACCCGCACATCCTCAGGAGCATAACCACACTGCATTTAGAAACAGTTTATATAAGACTTAGGAACAATCGATGGGCAGTTCTCTAAACACCATTAGCCATCCACGAAGCCCGTTAGATTCATATGTTCTAGTTCAATAGTAAAAAAGGCTCTGAATGGATGAGGAGTTAGTCAATCACTATTCGAATCATCGCACATGGCTCAGAGTGGTAGAAACTGATAATGAGAGTTGTCAAACACATGGTGTCATTAGAAATCTGGGTCCTAGTGTCAGTGTTCTCCGATGTATAGATAGATACTCATATAAAATGATAAATATATGTAGAATTACAAATACGCGAGTATTTTTTGATTTTATGTCCATTTAAACACGGGTAATTTTAACATATATTTATCATTTTATATGAGTATCTATCTATACCTCGGAGAACACTGACACTAGGACCCAGATTTCTAATGACACCATGTGTTTGACAACTCTCATTATCAGTTTCTACCACTCTGAGCCATGTGCTATGATTCGAATAGTGATTGACTAACTCCTCATCCATTCAGAGCCTTTTTTACTATTGAACTAGAACACATGAATCTAACGGGCTTCGTGGATAGCTAATGGTGTTTAGAGAACCGCCCATCGATTGTTCCTAAGTCTTATATAAACTGTTTCTAAATGCAGTGTGGTTATGCTCCTGAGGAAGTGCGGGTATACCGCAAGAAACGCGTTGAGCTTTTAAATCTATTTGTTTTAATTGTGTGTCAGCAAGAGTCTGTTACACTTTTAGACAATAAAAGTGAGTTTGTTTATACTAAAGCTAGTGAGAGATCGCTGTTCCTTTCATCTCGGAGCGCCGGATCCAGCTCCATTTTGGATATCTCTATTGTTTCTGCCAAGGTCCAGTCGGGACTTGTGTACATATTTGGATCCAGGCTGCTATCTTCAGGCCGATGGTGCCAATAGCCCTAGAAGCTTTCTGGAGTGTTGTGCCTCTTTGGATTGCACAACCTCATCAGGATAGAGCCTTTCATCATTTTTTGATTTATTTAATATTTTAACGGCATTACACTATTGTGCGCCATTCCCCCCCTCTTCTTCTCTTTCATCTAATATATATATAGTATCATTCAGTGGGAGGGACATATATCTTTAGACCTTTTATGTTTAGGTGGGGGAGACTCAGAAGTCCCAGTGCCCCAAGTTGAAACGAGACCGGACTCAGAAGTCCCAGTGCCCCAAGTTGAAATGAGACCGGGCGGGACAACGTACTGGTGGCAGAGGCAGGGAGCCACAGTCGGCCCCTAAAATCAACTGCTCTGGTGTTCCCTAGGCACCCTAGTCCAACACTGCATGCGCCCAAATAGCAGTTTACACCCACATACAGGGTATTGACTAACTTGGAAGAAATTGCATAACAAATTTTAAGAGGTATGCCATTTAAATAAAGTAAAATACAATAATTGATACACTTCTGTGCCATAGACCCGAATATTTTCTATTACCAATCCAAAAGATATAATTAAAGGAGTTTTATCGTTTGAATTGTTTGGGCTCTTCAGCTAATTCTCTGAGATTGAGTTTGAAATTCAGGGGCAAGTCTCTTCTCCCAGGAGGCGTGTCTCTGCTCTGAGCAGGCATGTCTCTCCTCCCAGGAGGCGTGTCTCCCCTCACTGACGAACTGTGACATCATCATTTTGTATGAAGCAGGGGAGGCAGAAGGTTGTCTGTATATAACAGCTCGTTAGCCTCCTGCATGCTTATGTCTGCAGCCTTCGGGCTCCACAAGCTCCCTGCTGTGCTATATGCAGTTATACGCACATCCTGAACTGATGAGACATGTGAGATATGCACACTGCCCCCTCCTCCTTCCCCTCTGTTACCAGGCTGCAGTCTGTGTTACTGTTTTATATGGAGCAATGCACACTGCCCTCCCCCTCCTCCTCTCCCCCTGTTAACAGGCAGGAGACTCTATAATACTGTGTTATTTGAGGGGTCTGTGACTTAAAGGGGTTTTGCCACCATGTAATGTCGACGTGGGATGCTTAGAAATCATAAGTGAGGCACTTTCCTAAATGCATGTCATCAGGGCCGGAATGACGGGTAGGCAGAGGTAGGCGATCGCCTAGGGCGCCTACCTCTGCCTGTCTGTAAGGGGCGCAGGCAGGGGCCCCGAACCTCGCCGGGTACCAGGCCACTGCCGTGGGCCTGAAGCACCGGCGGTCTCTGTATGTGCGTCCTCTGGACGCACATACAGTTGAGAGTTTCTGCGGAGCAAAGAGCGAGCGCTCCCTGCTCCGCAGACAATGTCGGACCAGCTACGGGTCCGACACAGCAGGGCCGCCGGGTCCTCATAGCCTGAGCACCCGCCGCGGCCCCGTGCTGCTCAGCTGGGCAGCGTCGCGAGGAAGTGTTGTCATCGCGACGCTGCCTCTCCTCGGGCTCACAGCACGTCACAGGCTGTGCGCCCGAGGAGCTACCGGAGGAGCGCGCGGCTGGTAAAGAAGAGGACAGAAAAAGGAGCGCGTGGCCGGGCAGCAGGGAAGGTTGGTATTAATGTTGTTATTTTTAACTGCCTGTGTCCCCCACCTAAAAATATATGCCTGTGTCCCCCCCTATATATGTACTGGCCTGTTTTGCCCCCATATAAAACTGCCTGTGTGCGCCCCCCATATATTTGCTGCCTGTGTGCCCCCATATATATGTACTGCCGGTGTGGCCCCTATATATATACTGCCTGTGTGCCCCATAAAATATGTACTGCCTGTGTGCCCCCTAATATATAAAATGCCTGTGTGCCCCCAATATATTGTACTCCCTGTGTGCACCCCAAAATATTGTAGTGCCTGTGTGTCCCCTATATATATGTACTGCCTGTGTGCCCCCATATATATGTACTGCCTGTGTGCCCCCATATAATTATGAAACTTCCTGTGTGCCCTAAAATATAAAACTGCCTGGTGCCCCCATATAAATATATATATTTTATATATTATATATATACGTCTGTGTGCCCCTATATAATATACTGCCATGTGCCCCCCATAAAATATGTACTGCCTGTGTGCACCCCATATATATGTACTGCCTGTGTGCCCCTATATATATACTGCCTGTGTGCCCCCCATATATATATACTGCCTGTGTGCCCCCTATATATATATATACTGCTTATTTTGCCCCCCATATATATATATAATGCCTGTGTGCCCCCTATATATATATACTACCTGTGTGTCCCCCATATATATATATATATATATATATATACACTGCCTGTGTGCCCCCCTATATCTATATATACTGACTGTGTGCCCCCTATATCTATATATGCCTCCTTGTGTGCCCCTATAGACCTGCCTGTGTGCCCACTATATATATGCCTGCCTGTGTACCCCTATATACCTGCCTGTGTGCCCCCTATATCTATATATGCCTGCCTGTGTGCCCCTATATACCTGCCTGTGTGTCCCTATATCTATATGCCTGCCTGAGTGCCCCTATATACCTGCCTGAGTGCCCCTATATACCTGCCTGAGAGTGCCCCTATATATACCTGCCTGAGAGTGCCCCTATATCTATATACCTGTCTGAGTGCCCCTATATCTATATACCTGTCTGAGATATTTATATATCTGCCTGACCCTTTATTTATATATCTGCTTGTCTAAGGGTATATCTATATACCTGCCTGACTGAGATGGCATATCTATATACCTGCCTAACTGATGGGTAACTTTTATATACACCCCCTAATTGAGGGGACATATATACCTGTCTAACTGCAGGGACCTATATAGCTTCCAATCTGAGGGGACATATATACCTGTCTAACTGCAGGGACCTATATAGCTTCCTATCTGAGGGGGCATATGTACCTATAAGTAAGGAGTTGCTGGAAATGTGAGGATTCTAAGATATTTGTGTCACAATCTGCAGGGACGAGTATTGGCCGGGAGCAATCAGCATGAAGGTGTGAACCGGATGGAGAAGAAAAGGGAAAGTGAACGATACTGATCAGAAAAGACGTCTCCGGTGAGTCACTAAATGTAACTGCAGTGTAATCACTTATATGTCTGAAGAGCGTCTACATACAACTAGTATCTACCACTATATGGTCACTGTATGGCAGTGGTATATGTCTCTAGGGCCTGTGTACAGCTGATGGTCACATGTGGGGGTTGCGTTTGGTCAGGGTCTGGCAGATTATTTGAGCCTTAAAGTAGTAATAGTTTTGGGGCTTGGTTTTTGTAGGGTTTTTTAGTAACAATCATTTGTCTGGTAGATTTGCTCCATGTAACGGTATATTTTTGGTGATTGTTATTTAGGGGTATTACACTGTCATATGTAGGTGAGCACTTTTGAAAAAGCAAATTTGTCATTGCTGATTTTCATTGCGCAGCGACTGCTGAGGTGATGGACGGGATCTATGTGGAATGTGCAGAAAATTAGTGACAGGAACAGAAGGTTTTTCTATGTAACAATACATCCGCAGTTCAAAATGTGGCGTGAAAAATTCCGTTAGGACCTTAGCAACGCCCCTGGGCACAGGTATGACTGGTCAGAAGTTACTAAGTGGGAGAGAGTAACCGGTGCAGGGGACAGACTGGTGCAGCGGGGAGAGAGTCACTGGTGCAGGGGAGAGAGTGGTACAGGGGGGAGAGGGCCTGGGGCAGAGGCGAGAGGAATTAGGGGGGGGAGGGTGCAATTTTTTGGGGGCGAGGGGGGGGGCGCCATTGTCTGTACTTGCCTAGGGCGCCAAAATGCATTGTCCCGGTCCTGCATGTCATTAAAAAAAGTGTAAAAAAAGCAGCTATCACCCAAGTAAAGATGTCAACTCTATCACTCAATGTTCACTGACAGCAAGCACCTGTTATATCTCTTAGTTACAAAACAAATACACTGAAAGCCAGCAGATTTTACTTCTGTTCTAGTGGTGTTCACCCAAATTGTACTGACAACAGGCAGAGATCTTTACTCAACTAAAAGGGAAAAATGCCAGCTTCAAGTAAAGATCTCTGCTTGCTGTCAGTGACATGTGAGTGAAAACAAGGGGGAGAAAAGCAATCAGCTTTGAGAGAAAAAACCCTGCTCAAAAACTATAACTAACTTGGGCTGGTAGTGTAGTGGTAGAGCTTTGCTTTTACAATGAAGAGGTTTGGAGTTCTAGTCTCTCACAGAGTATTCCCCCCCCAAAAATTCTAACCATATGTAGAGAGACCTAAAAAATATATCAATCTCTATAATGATATAATACACATACATAATTTCCCTTAAAACATGTCCTCATCCCCTAGAGTAAAATGCATTGATGTTGGAAGTGCTTGGTGTGACTACTGTGACAATGGGACACTATATTGGGGAGCTTTGTGTGTTTATATAAATAAAATTTTAGATGTCTACACATATATTTTCATATCTTTACATATGTGTACAATTTATAAAAGAAAGTAAAAAAAAAGTATGGATGGGGCTTGAACTCCTAACCTCTCTCTAGCAAAGCGGATCTGCTACGCACTACACTACACATACAACTTATACAAACACTGTGTTGAATCCTTATGTTATACACGGCAGATGATGAGGTCATAAGGAGGTGGGGCTTGCATTAGATCTGAGGAACAGAACGCCCTCTTTTCAAAGTAGCAGCTTAAGGACTGGACCTGTGAGGAGGTGAATCAACCTCTTGGCAAAAGCCCTTTAAACAGGCAGTAATTGCCCAGATCATTCACCCTAGAGCTGGGAGATGTGTATAGAGACAGCAGACTTTGGTTTCACTATCGATTTTAACAGCTCAGAGGGGAGAAAACACAGAGGGCGACATGTATAAATTTTGCCACGTCAACTGTCGCTCCTATTCTGATTGGTCAATTCTCCTCCATAGGTTAGAATGGGCAACTGTCGCTCCTATTCTGATTGGCTTGTTTATGCCGACCAATCAGAAGAGCTTAAACAATTTGAATGACGTATTTCCCGGCAATTCTCTCAATTGCAATTCCTTATGTAGCGCCGTCTCGGCGACAAAAGCGTTGTTAGGGATTTAACTCTTTATTGTTTGAGAAGGTTTCAGCTCTTTATCTGAAAAAGATTTACACTTAATAAAAAATGTTTTTTTTATTTATACTCCATGCCGCCCCGCGCTGAGAGCGGAGATTGCATTGCGCCGATTTTCTCCATAGACTACATGGGAAAGTAGCTCGCACTCTGATTGGCTGGGATAGCCAAGCGCCCCTAGCTCAACCAATCAGCTCTTTTTCTGCATTTTTTAAATTGTATTTTGAACTGTCCCGCCTTGATTTTGATTGGTTCAAACTTCTCCATAGGCTATAATGGGTCCATGTCCCCTCCTATTCTGATTGGCCGAGATAGCCAAGCCCCGCCCAGCTCACCCAATCAGCTCTTTTCAGCAATTTTTACTGTATTTTGAACTGTCCCACCTTTGATTCCGATTGGTCAATATTTCTCCCTAGGTTTTTAATGGTTCACTGTCGCTCCTATTCTGATTGGCCCTTTCTGCCGACCAATGAGAATAGCTTTCAGAAATTTAAATTACTGTATTTCCCGGCAATTCCAATTTTCCTAATTCTTGATATTTCGCTGTTTTTAGATCTTTGGAAAGTGATTTTTTTAAATGTATTTTTTATTTTTAAGGTTTGAGCTCTTTTCTGAGAATGTTTTCCGCCTTTATAAAGGCGATTTTTTTTCTTCATACTCCTGCTGCACGGAGCTGAGCGCCGAGATTTCTCTTGCGATCTTATATGTTTCCTCTCATGTTCCGTTCACGCTTCACTTCGCCGCCGCCAGAGCATTTAGACCAAAATAAACTAGGTCTGACTGTCGGAGCTGCCGAGCGCTGCAATTGCCGACTCGCGATCGTACATGCCTAACGGCCACATGTATGAAAACTGTCCTGGTCTAAGACTTTCTTTGTTGCCCATAGCAACCAATCAGAGTTCCCCTTTCATTTCATATAGTGCTCTGAAAAAATGAAACAGGCGCTTTGATTGGTTGCTATGGGCAACAAGGAAAGTCTTAGACCAAGAGAGTTTTCATACATGTTAAGCACTAAAGCGCCATTGACCACCAGAGAAATTCATGGTGTCATGCATACCAATATCAAGCTCTTTATCACACTTAAAAAAGAAACAATTAGAACATATCAAATACCGAACTTTATTAGTCAACACAATATTTAAATAATTATTTTTTAATACCACTTCCAAATCTTTTATGTGTCTCATATGTGAGTGCAGCAGAAAAGGTAATAAATTCCTTAAAATTCACTTCAGAGCCTCCCTTTTCATCCAGATCCTTTAGGAGTTTGTCAGAATTGTCATTGTCTTCTGCATTGTAGAGAGAAAATAGAGAATTTTATTTGAATCTAAGAATCTGGCCTTTTATTTGTCATCACATGTACAGTTGAAATAGCCAAAAAGAAACCTAATAAACTTGAAAAATGTAATTGTACAATTCCCCAAACTTAATGCTGAAGACCACAAAAGTAGAAAATTTATATTAAGGTGCAACCCTAATTTTAAAGTGAGACGCTGTAAAATGTAAAGAAAGCAAAAATGCAATAATTTGAAAACTTTTTATAGCTGTATTTAATTCAAAACAAGACATAGAACACAAATCAGAAGTTGAAAGTGAGACAGTTTTCTATTTTATTTATAAAAATTTATGGCAGGAACAAATTTAGAAATTTGGGACAAGACTAACAAAAAAAGGCTAGAAAAATAAATGGTTTTGTTAGGAATCCCCGTGTCTAGATGAACAGATAGGGACAGACAGACAGTGTACCCTAGCACTAAGTCCCTCAAGGCTGTACCTGCCTGCTTGCTGACCCGACTCTAAGCAATCGGTGACAACTGGACAGCGGTCCCTATCCTGAGTACATGCAAACACAAGACAGACAGAAAAGGATCAAAACCAGGAAGAACACAACAGTACCAATTGAAAGCCAGAAAAGTAAGTTAAAAGGTCAGCACACCAGCTCAAGCCAAAGACTATCAACAGCAAAGTTCTCAGAGCAGGAGGGATCTAAAATAGGATGTCAGAATGTGATTGGACTGTCCTCCTGACATCCAGAACACAGCCTACATTGTGAAGGCAGCTGTCAATCACATCTGGTCTAAAAAAAAACCTGCCGCCAAGTCCCAGGTTAGCAAAAGAATCAGGTAGCTATGGCGGAACCTGTAATCACACCACAGTAGTACTGCAATAAGACAGTGTTCAGACTGGTATATAGAAACATGGCTTCAAAACAGGAGCAAAATCATGGTCTCTGCCATAATTTACAGGCAGATTACCATGCTGAGGCCTGACCAGACATGGCCATGACTAGAGATGGGCGAATTGATTCTAACGAAGTGGAATTCGTTTAGAATTTCAGGAAAACTTCGGTTCGGAACGAAGTCGAACTTTGGGGTACTTCGCGTGAACGAATTGTGCTTTTGATTGATAAAATGGCTGGGAGCACATGGCGTTACATGGGGCAAAGAACTCTGGGAGGAAGAAGGGCATAGCCTGCATGACATGTGCAGAGATGAAGCCAATCAGAGACGGCGGGATACTGTGACGTCACCGCACTATATAAGTCCGGGCGCGACGCTGGGAGCCCCATACGCTCTCACTGTACTGATTGGGGAAAAGGTGCTGCCGCGGCTGCTTATGATAGCTGATACTAAGAACTCATTTTTATACAGCGATTTTTGGGGGGTGTCTCAGTTTTGTCTCAGAGACTGCTTCTCTTAACGTTCTATTTCTGATTTTGGGTGGGGTATTGGATCTGAAGTCCAGTGTGTGTCCAGTGCAGCTGCATATACATTTTAATGCTATCTGCTCACAGCACATTAAATTTATCCAAGGGTGATCTATGCTTGTTCCTGTTGTATTCATTTAACGAAAAAGAGTTTTTACAATAATAATTCCACTTATTTTTTTTCTGCTCTATTCTTTTGGGGAATTTACATCGGGGGTTAATTAAGCGTTGTTCTGCTGTTGTGGGGGACTAAACGAACCGTTTATTTCACCGCAAAAATACATTTTTCCTGTAGCATAATTCAAAAGCAAAGGGTTTTAATTACAATTTTTCCTCTTTTTTGTGTAGCGTAAAAAACACGCCATTGTAACATACTACAAAGCTCGTTTTTTGGTTGCCAATTCTTTTGCGCAATTTACATCAAGGGGTTAACTAAGTATTTTTTGCAGTTGTACTCAGTAAAAGAAACTTTGTTTTTCACCGCCACAGAAGAAATTCTGTATTAAATTCATATCCGAAGGTTAATTAAGCCTGTTTGTGCTTTTGTATTCAGTAAAAATACACAGAGTTTTTACACGGCACATACAAGTCAATTTTTCCTGCCCATTTGTGGAGCGCATTTTATATCCAAGGGTTACCCAAGCTTCTTAGTGGGTTCATTTGGAGTCAAATACAGGGTGTGTATTTATCATATACAGATATCTTCATCAAACAGTGTCTGTACATTTTAGAACAAACAGAAATGTCAGACAGAGAGGTGGCAGGTCTTCACCTGTGAGTGGCAGAGGCACAAACATTCCTGGAGTAGGCCCAGGTCGCAGCATAGCAAGGGGACGTCACAGCAGGGGTCACTCGGTGAGGCCACAACTGCCGCTGTCATCTGACAACCCCGCCAAGATCGGTGGGAACGTCAGACACAACCCTTAGTTGGCATGGCCCGGGAGCGGGTCAGCGGCCCTCCACCTGTCTTCAACCCGCCTCTGTCCCATCCGGTTCCCTTAGCCAGAGATCTACTATGTGGTCTGGGGTCAGCGCCACTATATAGGAGGATGAACAATTTGAGGAGGGCAGTAGCAGCTACTTGGCAGCGAAGAAATGGGCCAATATCCCCTGCTTCTTGCAGTAGGTGGCAAAGTATAGATCTGGAGAGTGGCATGGGAGGTCATGTTGTGAGGGGTCAGCCTCTGCATACCAAGACCGGTGATGAGGACAGCAGTGACGATGAAACACAAATAGATGATGATGTAGCCGACCGCACTTGGGAGCCGGGTTGAGGCAAGGGCTTCATCATCGTTTAGGAGAAGAGGGCGTCAGCTTGCACGTCAGCAGTGGCGCAGCCAGCAAGTGGGTCGTGTTGGCCGTGAGTCAGCAGGTAGCTTCAGTGTGAGGTCGGGAGCCAAGTGGCCACGGGGTAAAAAACCTGCTTTGCAGGTCCAAGAAAGTAGCAGCACAGGGGCTCAGCGAGGCAGCGGCGGTAGTAGTCACTGAGGGCGGAGCGTTGGCGGTAAAATCAGCTACTCGGCGGTGTGGCAGTTCTTTGCTAAGACACCGAAGGAGCCGAATATAGGTATATGTAGAATCTGTGGGCAGAAAGTGAAGCGTGGCCCGGGAGCTAATGTTGGCACCACGGCCCTGCGTCAACACATGCAGCGTCACCATCCGGTGGCCTGGGAGAAACGTGGCTCAGATGTGGTAGTCCATCCTGCCGCCAAAAGCAACAGCAGCAGCAGCAGCGCCCAGTGGCATGCATGCCATTGCAGCCAGTCCCAAGGCTCCACCACCTCTGCAGAAGTGAGCTGTTTTCTTTGACATCATCTCCCGGTCCAGATGCTCCTGCCCTCGCTACTCATGGCGCCAGCAGTCATTCAGCGAGGCGATTGCAAAGAGACAACAGTATGCGCCAACCATCCTAAGGTGCAGCAGCTGGGCGTGTTCCTGTCCAAGTTGTTGGTACTGCAGTCCCTCCCTTTCCAAATGGTGGACTCCCGCACCGTTCAGAGAACTAATGGCTTGTGCCGAGCCGAGATGGAGAGTTCCAAGCCATAATTTCTTTCCAAAAAGAGTAGTACCAGCACTTCATAAATATGTAGAACAGAATGTGGGCCAGTCCTTGAGCTTATCGTTTGTTCCAAGGTGCATGGCGGCGCGGGCGTCTGGAGCTGTAACTACGGTCAGGCCAGTACATGTCCTTTACGGCCCACTGGGTGAATGTGCTTCCTGCCCAGGCACAACAACAACTTGTACCGGAGATGCCGCTTTCTCCTCCACATTGTCAAACTGCGGCTCCTGCGCCCAAAGTCGCCTCCTCCTCCTCCACCACCACCACCACTCAGCTTCCACAAGTACTGCTCCATCATACCACATGTGTAGGCACAGCGGTGTCACGCAGTTCTACACCTGGCTTGCCTTGGGGAACGAAGTCACACAGGGGAGGAACTGCTCCGCGTCATGCAGCGAGAAATCGATGTGTGGCTTTCTCCGCGCCAACTGCAAATCGGAACCATGGTGACGGACAATGGGAGGAACATGGTGTCCGCGCTGCACCGAGGAGGGATGGTCCATGCGCCCTGCATGGCGCATGTGTTCAATCTGGTTGTGAAAAGGTTCCTGAAGTCTTCCACCTATCTTCAAAGATTCTGAAAATGGGGCCCGGAAACTGTGCATGCACTTCATCCATTCCTACAAAGCCAGGAACACCCTCCTCGAGTTGCAGTGGCAGAACGGCCTCCCCCAACACACTCTGATATGCGATGTTTCCACCTGTTGGATTTTCTAGCCTGCACATGTTGCACCGACTGTATGAATAGAGAAAGGCCATTAACGATTTTTTGATGATCCAGGCGGACAGGAGTACTCCCCTGTGTAACTTTTATGTCAGCCAAGGGGGCAGCTCATGCGTGACACCTGCCCTTTGTTGGGCCATTCGAGGAGGCACGTTATTTGTCAGTCGCCAGGACTACGGGATGAATAACGTCATTCCAACTGCTTCATGTCCTGGAAAAAGATGCTGAAAAATCTGTCTGGGCAAGGGGGCTGGAGACGTGGCGACTACATCTCGCGGCCACATGAGTCCAGTGGGGACTGAAATGGAGGAAAAGGGAAATTTGGGGCAGAAGCATTTCTGGTGAAAAAGAGTGGATTTTCTACCCAGGTGACAAGAGAGGAGGAGCAGGAGCAGCTGGAGGAGGTAGTTTGGGGATGAGGAAGACAAGGGAGATGACCCGCAAGCAACCCTGGGAGTATACAATGGAGATGGAGGCAGGTAGCCCCACGGAGTCACATGTGCAGATGGCCCGCAGCATGCTGAATTGCATGGCTAGTGACAGCCGAATAGACAGCAACCCGCAGAGCGAAGACATCTGGCACTCCACCCAATTGGACCCTCGCTACCTGTCAAAAACTAAGCAGAGGAGTGGCTATAAAACTTAACTTTTAATGTATCAATATATAAAATAACAAAAGACAACGACCCCCTCAAGAATGTGTATATACACTGTAAGTGAAAGAATGCTCACCTGTGAAAAGCAAGGGACCCAAAGAGATAACAATATCCCTATTGCAGCCCTAAGGGAGGCTATTAACCCCTAGCCTCACAACAAAAACAGGAATGGCGCCCCGATAAGGGCGGTCCTGGCAGGAGCCTGACCCTGTTGACACTTACCCTATACAAACACCTATGGATCCCATCCCAACATGTTTCGATCCTCCACTATTGATCGCTTCAGGGGATGATAAAGAGCTTAGAGACCATAGGAAAAAGATTCAGCTAGCATATGTTGCCCAGCTAAAAAAAAAAACTTTAATAAGAAAGGCCTTTTAAGGGAGAAAAATCCCGGCAAAGGAATTTACCCCTTTAATTTTTACAAAAAATGGCCCATGCGGACCCCCGTTTGGGGCCTTCCCAAACCACTTTTTTGATCCCCCCGGGGTTAAATCCCCAATTCCTTCAGGGGAAAACAGAGCTGAAAAATCGGGGGGCAAAGGGGACTAACACCGCCCCCATGGGATAAATGGAAGGTTAGCAAAGTTGTCTTTTTAAAAGAGGGGACCCCAAAAGGTGAAAAAAGGGGGGCAAAGGGGAGGGGAGGGGGAGATGAGGAAAAAGGGGTTTTTTCCCCAAAGAAAAGGGAGAACAAAAATAAGGGGGGACCCCGGGGGTACTTCAGTGGCCCCCCCGTGCGGTTTTCCTCAGGGGAACCAAAGCCCCGGGGGAATTTTCGTTCCCTTTGGCCCCAAAAAAAGGGGGGGGGAAAACATAAAACTTAATTTTAATTTAAAATGGAAAAATAAAAAAGCAAGACCCCCCAAAAATTTTTTTTTAAAAACCCTAAAAAGTTTCTCCCCCGTAAAAGCAAAGACCCAAAGAGATCTATTTTTGCACCCAAAGGGGGGTTTCCCCTCCTAAAAAAAAAAAAAAGGGATAATTAAGGGTATGTTAAAAAAAAATATTTTAAAAAAAATTTTTTAAAATTTAAAAAAAAAAGGGGTAAAAATTAAAAAAAAAATTTAAAAAAAAAAATTATAAAAAAAAAAAAAAAATTTAAAAAAAAAAAATAAAAAAAAAAATTTTAAAAAAAATTAATTTTTAAAAAATGGGGCCAAAACATAGAATTTTTTAAAAAAAATAATAAATTTTTTAAAAACCCTTTTTCCCCCATAAAAAAACCCAAAAAAAAAACCCCGACACCCCCCCACCACCCCCTCCCCCCCCCCCCCCCCCCCCCACACACCCTTCCGGGGGGGGGGGGGGGCCCAAAAAAATATAGAAAAAACCCAAAATACACCCCACCCCAAAAAAAAAAACCCCCCAAAAGGAGAACCCCCCCCCCTTCCCTCCCCGGGACCCCCCCCCCCCCCAAAAAAAACCCCCGCCCCCCCCCCCCCTTTCCCCCCCTTTTCCCGGGGGGGAAACCCGCCCGCCAGTAGGTGGCCAGACTTTTCGGGGGGGGGCAACTTTTTCACCGGGAATCTTTAAAAAGGGGGGGAAAAAAGACTGCCCTTTGTCAAGATGAATGGGGTTGGCCCAAAACCCCAAAAAAATTTGGGACTACATCAAAATGACGCCTCACCAAACTGTGGGAAATGAGTCTGGGTTCAAACTACCCGCCTCAGCCCCTATTCGATGCCGACCCGCCTGATGCCACACATCGCTGCCAGTTTCTCCCCGCCCCCAACCCTTTTACCAGGGACTGGATTGCCACCCACCTCCAAATCGTCATTGTCCCCTTTAACCTCATGTGTGCTGCGTTGTGGGGCCCCTGACATCCACACTGTGTATTGTGCCACTCTCTGACCCATGCTGTTTTCCGCCCCCCGTCACCTACACTCTCTGTCATTGTCCCTCTGGGCCTACTCCAATTTTTTGCCACCCTCCCAAAAATCATTGTCCACTGTCTGCCCCATGTGTGCCCGTCACCTCCACCTTGCATTGGCAACCTGGGGCCTACTACTTTTTGCCCCTCCAGAAGTCATTTTTGCCACTGTCGACCTCATGCTGCTGCCGCCGTCACCTCCCCTCTCTGCATTGGGGCCCCTCGTGGCCTATTTCTGTTTGCCCCCCCAGAATGTCATTGTCCCCTCCTGACGTCATGTGCTGCCCCATCACCCCCCACTCTCTGCCCCTTGTGCCACTTTGGGCCTATAAATGTTTTTTCCACCTCCAAATGTCATTGTGCCACTCGACCTCAGCTGCTGCTGCCCTGACCTCCACACTGTTCTTGGCCACCTGTGGCCTGCTCCTGTTTTTTCCACCTCCAGAATGCATTGTGCCACCCCCCTGACCCCATGCGCTGCTGCCGTGCCCTCTACACTGTGCTTGTGCCCCCTTCCTCATATGCGCGCGTGACTCCATCTCTGTCATTGTGCCCTTTGGCCCACTACTGTTTTGCCACCCCAGAATGTCATTGTGCCACTCTCACCTCATGCTGCTTTCCGCCGTCACCTCCCCCTCGTCATTGTGCCCCTCTGTGGGGCCCATTTTGTTTTTTCCACTTCCAGAATGTCTTTTTCCCCTCTCTGACCTCATGCTGCGCCGCCATCACCTCCACTTCTCCCTTGTGCCACTTTGGGCCTCTACTGTTTTTGCCCCCTCCGAATGTCATTGGCCACTGCCTGACCTCATTGCTGCGCTGCCCCTGCCCCCTACACTGTGTCATTTGGGCCCCCTCTGTCCTCATGATGCGCGCTGTGACCCCCCCCACTCTTACATTTGCCACTCTGGGCCCACTACTGTTTTGCCACCCCAGAAAGTCATTGGGCCCCTTCTGACCCCATGCTGCTCCGCCGTCCCCCCTCTCTGTCATTGTGCCACTCTTTGGCCTATTACGGTTTTGCCACCTCCAGAATGTCTTGTGCCCACCTCGACCTACTGCGGGCCCCCACACCCCCACTCTCGTCATTGTGCCATTGTGGGCCCACCTGTTTTGCCCCCTCCAGAATGTCATTTTGCTACTGTCTGACCTCATCTGCTGCTCTGTGACCTCCCCCAGTGTCATTGTGCCACCTGTGGCCCTCTCCTGTTTTTGCCCCTCCCGAAAGTCATTGTGCCACTGCCCGACCTTGCTGCTGCTGCCGGCCCTCTACCTGTGTCATTGTGCCACTCTCTGCCTCATGATGCTGGCTGTGACCTCCACCTCTGTCATTGGCCATCTGTGGCCTATACTGTTTTGCCACCCCCAGAAGTCATTGTGCCAATGCTGACCTCAAGCGCGCCCCGACCTCCACCCTTTTATTGTCCACTTGTGGCCTTTACTGTTTTTGGGCCCCTCCGAATGTCATTGTGCCACTGTTTACCCCATGCACTGCTGCCGTCACCTCCCTCTCGTCATTGTGCCACTCTGTGGCCTATACTGTTTTTTCCATCTCCAGAATTCATTTTGCCCTCTCTGACCCCAGTCTGCCCCCGTCACCTTCACTCTCTGTCTTGTGCCACTTGTGGCCTACTCTTTTTTTCCACCCCCAGAATTCATTGGCCACTTTCTGACCCCATTTGCTGCGTGGCTGCTCTTTACCTAGACACTGTGTCATTTTGGGCCCCTCTGTGGCCTACTCCCGTTTTTTTACCCCGAAAGTCATTGTGCCACGTCTGACCTTACTGCTGCGTGGCTGCTGCCCGGGCCCCACACATCGTCTTTTTGCCACTGTCGACCTCATGCTGCTGCTGTGGGCTGCCGTGACCTCCACAAATCTTTTCATTGGCCACGGTTGACCTCATGCTACTGCTGTGGCGTGCCGTGACCTACAAACGTGTTTATTGTGACACTCTGTCCTACTCCTTTTTTTGCCACCCCCGGAAGTCATTGTGCCACTGTCTGACCTCTTTCTGCTGTGGCTGCCGCCGTCACCCCGCACTCTTCATGATGTTTTCCACCTGACCCTCAGCTTGTTTTTTTCCCAGCTGTCGCTGCCAAGACTTTTTCAGGCTACATTCCCCCCCTTTAATTTTTTTTGGTCAGTTTTGCCTCTTAGTGCCCAGGGAATTTTATAGTGAAGCGATCTAAAAGCGGGGCAGTCATGTGCATTCATATAAAAACAACATTGTATGAAGACCAAACCAACTCCCCTGCATATTTAAACATGGCACAACGTTCTACAGCCCTCTGCAGGCTCTGTGCAGCCTGGAAATAGCTGTTTTTAAAAACCCATTCGCCCGAATAATTCGGACCAAATTTATTTTTGTCGGGAAATTCGGAAATTTTTGTCGGGAAATATGTTAGAGAAGCAAAGTCTCTTGGAAGCAAAGATGGTAAGAGGTTCTCCAATCTGTGAAAAAATGCATCTAAATGTTTTGAAAAAATATTTAGAAAATGTTTCCGAACCTCCAATTGCAAACACTTTAAATATTTCAAATCTATTGTGCATAACATTATCAAAAGATTCAGAGAATC
>JAODAL010048657.1:0-28813 GCA_025379985.1 Phyllomedusa bahiana | reverse complement strand
CCAAAAGGGTAAACCCCAGCTTGCCCCCAGAGCCCCCCCAGCCAGGATCCAAAAATGTTACATAGCTACAACGAAATTAAAATTTTTTCGTTCGGGTAGATATCTAACCTTTTTGAAATTTCCCAACGTTTCTGCTGTAACCAGCTCCTCGGGCAGGCTAACCCAGACTTAAATTTTTTTACATGAAGAACACTTTTCTCCTCGGGATTGAATCCTTTTCTCTCTACCCCAAAAGGAATTCCCCTTGTCTTTTGAGGAGGTTTTACATGAAATAATTTTTTCCCCATACTGTAGGGAAAATTTTAAATATTTAATAAATTAATTTGTTCCCCAAGCCGTCTTTTTCAAGACTGAAAAAGTTCATTCTACTAACCTCTCCTTATAAAAAGTGCTCCTTTCCCCTTATAACTTGGTTGCTCTTTTTGACTCTCTTTTTCCATCACCCCTTTTCTAAAAACTGGGCCCAAATGAACGCATTTTCCAATGAGGTTGAATAATACTTTATAAAATGGTAAGTTACATCCTTGCCCCACGGGTTTGCCTTTTTTTAATACACACCAATTCCTACTTGCCTTAGGGGCAGTGATTGACACTGCATTTTTTTTGTATATATATTACAAAACGCCCAACTTTTTTCAACAAGGTTTCTCCCCCCTAGGACATAGAGCCTGCAGATAATTTGAAAACCCAATACAGAACCTTAATTTTTATCCCCCATTGAATCCTTTTTTCCCAAGTACCCCAAACATCATGTGCCCCGGGGTCTCCCGCAAATTTATGACATCACCCCATTGATTGCATAACATATATACTTGGGTCATCCGCAAAAATAAAAACCGTCCTATTGATCACCTTCACTATATCTTAATAAATAAAAATTAAATAAAGAGGACCCCAAAACTGACTCGGGGGGACAAAACCCTTCATAAAGGGGGGGCCCCCTCAGGTAGGGGTCTTTTACCACTTTTGAGTTGTTTTTAAACCAATTACATATGTTATTTCTAACCCTGTGGTTCTAATTTACCCAACAAATGCTTTATGAGGGACATGCAAACGCTTTTGAAAGTCTAAAAAACAAAATCCACCCAGCCGCCCCGCTATCCGACTTCTAACACCTCTTCAAAAAAAGATCGGTTTGGGTTTAACCTCTGTCCCCTTTGTAAAAAACCCATCTTTCAATCAAACCCTTTTAATATTTTATTTTTCCAATTCCTGTTAAGTCCCTTATAAGCCCCCCCAAACATTTTTTTCCCCAAACAGATGTTAACTTACAGGTCTATAATTCCTGGGCAAGATTTTGTCCCTTTTGAAATGGGAACTACATTTGCCTTGCGAGTCTCCTGGCACTTACCCTACCAGGAAAAACCCCTAAAAAATCATACAGGGGGACACCCCATAACCCAGCTGGCTCTTTTAAAGAACTCTTTTTTGGGTATCTTGATATAGTCGCCCCTTTTGTAACCAAACTCCCCTTCTTTTTCAGATTGTTCTCCCCCTCATCCTAGTTTAAGTACTCCGACCCACTTGAATTCTTCCCCCCCACAGGACCCCCTTCCATTCAGGTGCAATTTTCTATAGAAAACAGATTGATCCAAGAAAAATAGCCCAGGGGCCCAAGAACTCAAAACCCCCCCGTCCCACACCAAGACTTCGCCCTGCATTTAAAACCCCTGGCTCCCCCCTGCCACTAGAGCTGCCATTTCTGAGACTGATTCCCCAGCATTATCACCAAACTTGGCAATTTTGCTAAGAATCTCAGGAGGAGAAGGTGCCTTCCTTTTTCTGGTACCCCTAGAACTCCCCCTAACTACATTAGGCCAGCTCCTCCTGCTGATCCAATACTCTACCCCCCAACATCTAGCCGACTAACTGTTTGCTCAGTGAGAAGCAAACTCCTCTCTTCATTGTCAATTGCCCTCAGTGTTACAGTGTATTATTAAATAATCTTCAAAAAAAGGGAATCTCACAAGAGAACAGAGAGTGACTTCTGATCACTATATTTACTATTTAGCCCGCCCTCCCTCCCGCAGTTTCAACTCCCACAGTTTCACCTCCCACCTTCTCCATTAAAGATTCTTTCTTACAGGTCACGGCTAGCCACCTAATTCATTACGTCACAATGGGATCTTGCAAAAATTGTTAGTGCATTCATACTCTATTCCGTCTGCATACATCTGCACTGTGGGCTAACCATAGGGCCTGCAGCTTTATTAGAGTGAATATGTGTATTGGATATAAAGGAGAGGTGCTTTGTGGAAAGAGACTGTGACGGTAGTGTACAGCGCAGTGGAGTTTATATGACAATAGTGTACAGTGCAGGGGAGTTTATATTCCCAATGAGTATGCATATTGGACACGGAGGAGAGGGGGATTATGGGAGTTGGTGAAGCTGGTAGTGTGCTGTGGAATGTAACACCTATTCTGCTTAGTCCGTTCTAGGTGAGCCACGCAGAGGCAATAATATGAGAGAGTGGACGGAGTCCTTCACAGTCAGGGTGAAATGCTTTTGATACAGTACGCGGGCGCCGGTCATATTTTAAGATTGGGCGCAAGCCCACCATGGAGATGGTGAACTGTCTGAGGATTGTTGTTATGGGAGTATGGTGGCAGCTTTAGCAGCACATATTGTGCGGAGAGTGGAAGGGGAGTGGGTTTTGTGGTTTTCTCTGATGGTAATTTTGAGCACCTGAATAGGGTGTGTACCTAACATGATAAAAAGGAAATGAGCTTTGACCACATGGGACCGGACCTCTAACCCCTGATGAAGCCAGGTGAGCTGGTGAAACATGTTGGGGAGGTCAGGCATGACGTTTTAAATTGTGATTTCTCACCTCTGTCTACAAAATATCACCCCCTACAGAGGGTGTCAAAAGGGGGCCTTATTTGTCCTGTGTCCATTAGATTAGGGACGATTGCCCAAGTAGGAGGCTTGGGATCCCTCATGGAGTTAATAATTTTTCTGTATATTATAAGGCTTTCCTGTTGGTGGTGGGGTTCCACCGGACTTGATAATGGGAAAAAGGAGTTTTTCCCTTTCCTTCAGAAGTAGAAAGGGTTAAATGTTGAGGTAGAAATCAGGTTTTTAAATAGTGTGTATAGAGGTTAAGAGTTATACATAATAAAAGTTACGTTTTAGTGTTTTATAGATAGAGAACTGATAGAGTTTAAGTTTGCCTATGACAGTGTATTATTGGCACCAAAATAGATAATATTCTTTCCATCTTGATTACTTATATATTTATTTTAGCATGTCTCATTTGTTCATCTATATATTCTTCTATGTACTTATTTGGCGTATTACATGTGCGCCTTCCATATCATACCTTTAATCATTCTAGTTCCAGTGTTGTCTTTGTGTCCTTATCGCATCCAGCACATTTAGTACAAATTCATTAAAGTATGCTCCATTGGTCCATTTCTATATACTTCTATGCACATATTGGGCACATTAACCCCTTACCGCCGGAGCCAGTTTTGACCTTCATGACAGAGCCCCGGTTTTAAAATCTGAAGTGTCACTTTATGTGAGAATACATTTTTGACACTTTTACCTATCCAAGTGATTCAGAGAATGTTGTCTTGTGACACATTGTGCTTTTAGTAATACATTTTGTTCCAAAAAGTCCTTGTTTATTTGTGAAAAATATCAAAATATCATGAAAATATGCAAAAATTTCTTCGTGTATTACAGATAGTTATTCCACTCAGAATAGCGTATAACTAGCATCTACAATATGTCTACTGTAAGTTGGCATCCCTTTTTAAATGTTTTTTTTTCACCACATTAGGGGCTTAAAAATTTAGTAGTCATTTTTCACAGTTTCAAGAAAATTTGCAAAATAGATTTTTTTAGGGACCAGTCCAGTTCTGACATGGCTTTTAGCAGTCTTTTTGTTAGATACCCCCATGTATGACTCCATCTAAGAAACTAAGAAATTATTTAAAAAAGCAGTTAGGGAGTTTTTTTTTACCCCTTTAGATATTTCACAGAAATTAAAGCAAAGTGGAGGTGACATTCCCAAATTTCACTTTTTTTGCAAATTTTCAATTTTTATTCATTATTCTCTGGAACACAGTAGATGTGACCAAGTAAATGCAAACCAACATCAATTCTCCAGATTCTGCTGTTTTCAGAGATATCCCATATGTGGCCCTAGTGTGCTATCTGTCTCAATCACAAGCCCCAGAATAGGAGGAGCACCTACTAGACTCTGGGATCTCATTTTCATTACGATTTTATTTAGGCACTATTTCAGGTTTGCAGACACCCTGAGGTGCTAAAACTTAATAAACTCCCCTAAAAAAACCATATTGAAAATTATACCCCTTAAGGAATATATCCAGGGATGCAGTGGGTATATCGACCCCACAGGTGTTTCACAATTTTTTTTTAGCGTTAGGCTCTGAAAATAAAAAATAAATATATTTTTTCCAAAAATCTGCAATTTTAGCTGAAAATTTTAATTTTTACATGGAATCCTGAAAAAAAAGCATCTCAAATTGTGTTATGCAATTTCTTCCAAGTTCGGCAATACCCTACATGAGGGTGTAAACTGCTGTTTGGGCACATGGCAGGGCGTACAAGGGAGGGAGTGCTATTTGGTTTTTTGGAACGCAGATTTTGGTGGGTGCCATGTCGCATTAGCAAAGTCCCCAAAGTACCAGAACAGGTGAAACCTTCCAGAAGTTGCCCGATCTTGGATTCAACACCACTCATGGATCTCATCTAGTTGTGTATTGTGCATTTTGGGCACACAGGTGTTACGTAGTTTTTTTAGAGTTGGGCCATGAAAATGGGAGGAAAAAAAAACAGTTCCGCCATTGTTTTTTGGGCTTCATTTTCACAGTGTTCGCTGTACGGGAAAAATGACAGGATAACTTTACTATGTGGTTCAGAACAATTGCAATGATATATATTTTATATAGTTTTTTATGTTTTATTACTTTTACACAATATAAATTAGTTTATTAAAAATTGCGTTATTATGTTGTCCTATTCTGACAGTCATAACTTTTATTTTTCTGTACACGGAGCTGATTATGGGCTTGTTTTTTGCGGGATGAGTTTATGTTTTTATTGGTACCATCATGGGGTTCATATGATGCTTTGATCACTTTTTATTAAGGTTTTTGTGAGGCATTTTGAACAAAATCAAGCAATCCTGGTATTTTTTATAGCGGTCACCGTGCAGTATAAATGACATTCTAGCTTTACTCAGCAGGTCAATATGATTACAGCGATAGCAAATTTGTATATTTTTTATGTTTTACTGCTTTTAGACAATAAAAACACTTTTATTCAAAAAGAAGACACGTTTTTGCGTCGCCATAGTCTGAGAGCCATAACTTTTTTATTTTTCTATTTACGGAACTGTGCAAGGGCTTGTTTTTTGAGGGACGAGTTGATGTTTTTATTGGTATCATTTTTGGGGGGACAAGGCTTTTCGATCGCTTTTAAATCCATTTTTTGAAGGCAGGGTGATGAAAATACTGCAATCCTAGTAGTGTTTTTTATTTTTATTTTTAACAGCGCTCACCGTGCAATATCCATGACATGTTAGTTTTACTATGTGGGTCGTGACGATTACGGCGATACCCAGTGTATATAGATTTTATGTGGAAGCACTTTTTTTTTGTAAGTGTTTTTATTGTGTAAAACAATATTTATGCATCATTATCTTCTGACAGCCAGGACTTTTTTTTATTTTTCCATATACATAGCTGTGTAAGAATTTTTTTCGGCAGGATGAACTGATGTTTTAATTTGTACCAGTTAGGTGTTTATATGAGTTTTTGATCACTTTTTATTCCATTTTATGTGCTGCAGGATGAACAAAGATCACAATTCTGTGACTTTTTTTTTTTTTTAACGGCATTCACCATACGGATTAATTAACGTGATATATTTATAGAGTGGATCGTTATGCATGTAGCGGTGCCAAACATGGGTACTTTATTTTTGATCTGTTTTGGGGCGATTGGAGTTTGTAAAGGGGAAAAGGGCGGTGTAAGTGTTTTTATTTTATTTTTCGTGTTTGTCTTTTACTTTTTTACACTTTTTTTTACTTTTCCCCAGAGGGGAATTGTATGAGCGATCTCCAAATTGCTAATACAAGAGGAGACTGGTACACAGCATTACTGCTGTGTACAGGTCTTCATGGTGACAGTCAATCACCAAGCCCACAATGCATTGCAGGCATGGTAACATCAACGGACAACCCCGATGCTTACAGAAAGCATCCGGGCTGTCTGGTGAGTGGACTAGTAATGGTGCAGAGCACAGGCAGGAGGGGCTCACGCCTCCTGCCTGCAAGTTCATTATCGCGATAATGAAGGGTTAATCACTAGAGATGGGCGAATTGCTCAAAAATTTTATTTGCCAAGTTTGCAGAGGTTGCAGAGAGCCCGTAGGGTGCTGTAGAACATTGTGCCATGCTCAAATATGCAGAGGGAGCTTGGTTTGGTCTTCATATAAGGCTGTGTTTTAGTATGACACGCACATGACTGCCGCCACTCTTAGAATCGCTTCACTTTTCAGTTCCCTAGGCACTTACGGGGGCAAAACTGACCAAAAAACTGAAGCGGGAATGCAGCCTGATAAAGTCATGGCAGCGCCAGCTAGAAAAAAACAAGAACACAATAGTAGGTTCCTGGAGCTGCCACAGGTCGCAGCACAGTAAGG
This sequence comes from Phyllomedusa bahiana, assembly GCA_025379985.1. Taxonomy (NCBI): domain Eukaryota; kingdom Metazoa; phylum Chordata; class Amphibia; order Anura; family Hylidae; genus Phyllomedusa; species Phyllomedusa bahiana. The sequence continues at coordinate 22,131 of JAODAL010048657.1, read as the reverse complement.
GGACGTCACCCTGCGAGGCCACAGCTTCCGGTGTCATCTAACTACCATGTGTTGACCACACATTAGTTCATACACTTTCTCCCAGATGACATCTGACAACCCCAGCCAAGAGTCGGTGGGTTTGTCAGACCACGATTTAGACCACCCACTTTGCAAGTCCCAGAAAGTAGCGGTGCAGGAGCTCACCGAGGCAACCCGGCCTAACAGTCAGGTTCAGTCGCGAGCATTGGTGGTAAATTCCACTCGCGGTGTGCCAGTTTTTTGACAAGACACCAGAGAAGGCGAACATGGCTATATGTAGAATCTGTGGGCAGGAAGTAAAGTGTGACCAGGAACCTAACGTTGGCACCACGGCCCTGCATCAACATCATGCAGTGTCACCATTACAATGGCCTGGGGAAAGAAAGTGTTTCAGATGTGGTGGTCCATCCTGGTCCAAAGCTGAAAGCACCCATGGACACCTCCATTTCCGGCAGTCAAGGCTTCACAACCTCTGCGAAGACAACTCCCTATCTTTTACATCATCTACCGGTCCGGGTACTCCTTGCTCCTCGGCACTCATGGTGCCAGCAGTCGTTCACCGAGACTATTGACAAAAAACAGCAGTATCTTACCATCCCTAAGGGAGAAGCTGACGTGCTCCTGTCCAAGTTGGTGGTACTGCTATCCCTCCCTTTTCAAGAGGTGGACTCTGCACTATTCAGAGAACTGGCCAGGGGAAAATTTGCTTCACTTCGGCCATTTCTACACCGCCAAGCACACCCTCCTTGAGTTAAACAAAACAGAAAAATCAGAAACAGAGTAAAACAGGAAGTGATGAACAGGGGGAAATTGATGAACAGGAATAAATATATTAACAGGGAGTAACTGATGAACAGGGGGAAATTGATGAACAGGGGGACATTGATGAACAGAGAAATGCCATTAATGGTTTACTGATGATCCAAGCGGACAGGAGTACACCCCTTTGTAATTTTAACATCGGCCAGTGGCAACTCAGGCATGACACCTGCCGGTAGCAAAGACCCTTTCAGGTGGACACGTTATTTGTCAGGACTACGGGATGCAGTGACGTCATTCCACTGCTTCATGTCCTGGAACAGATGCTGCAAAATCTGTCTGGTCAGGGGACTGGAGACGTGGAGACTACATCTCACGGTCACATGAGTCCAGTAGGGGCCGGACTGGAGGAGGAAGACATTGGAGCACAAGTAGTGTCTGGCGAAATAAGTCTTTTTTTATTCAAGTGACAGGAGAGGAGCAGGAGCAACCGGAGGATTAGGAAGACGACCCAGACACCCTGTGGCATTATACAGTGGAGATGGAGGCAGGGAGTCCCTCAGAGTCACTTGCGCAGATGGCCCGCTGCATGCTGATTTGCCTGGCTAGTGACAGCTGAATTGTCACCATCCGGCAGAGGGATGACTTCCAGCTCTCCACCCTTATGGACCCTAGTTACCGCTCCCAAATGGGGGCATATTTTCACCTGCCGAGATAGAGGACAAACTCAAGTACTATAGAGACATCCTATGTAGTCAGTTGGCCGCTGCCTATCTGCGCCATGTTCCATTCTCTAGCAGATCTGACTGGGTGGTTCATCAGTGCTCATGTGCCACTGCCATGGCTGCTGGGAGGGGATGGGGGGATCACGAACAGTAGCAGCTCCATCAGCAGCAACCTGAGTCTCGAGTTGTTGATGAACAGCTTTCTTCACCTTCTAGTGATTTAGGTACCCACCAGCAGCAGCACCTTGAGCAGACCCTTAACCCTGGATTCTTTTGGCCCACCTGCCTCAGCTACTATTCTGAAAGCTGCCCCCTGCCTGAATCCAACATCTGCTGCCAGCTGCTCCTTCTACCACCCACCATCTTTACCCGGAACTGGTATTGCTACCCACCTCCCCACTCTTCACTGGGCCATTAAGTAGCCTTCTGATGCTGCTGCCACCTCACCACTCAAGTCTCCTCATGCTGCTGTCAACTGAGCACTCTCTTTCAGTCGACCACTCTGTGGTTTTCTAATGCTGTTTACAGGGGTTATCCCCTTCTTTTAATCTGTGGAGTGGATACAAAACACACAACATATGCAAATATTCCATTTACTTATTTTTGGGTTCAACTTCTGTTTCTTTTTTGGCTTTAGCAATGATGGATTATTGACCAAAGAAAGCGGACACTGAAGATCAAACGAATGGCAAAAAGGGTTGGCGTCAATTCAAAATTTACTGATGATACCCTCTCCACCTTTTGGGGGCTCTACATGTAAACAGCAATTAACAGGGAAACACCACAATAAATGAAACATAACTGTTTGCCACAAAATAGCAATATCCCAAGAGACTGGATTTGAAATGTATGTAGGCTGAAATACACAAACACTGGATTGACACAAAATTCTCCACAAAAGGTAAAAAAATTAACTCTTGGCCACAGATTAAAATACCCCCACCGGTCTGAAGTTGATGGAATTTTAGGCATGTATGTGGCAGAAATACAGTAACACCACGCTGTATTTTACTTCACAAAACAAGAGGAGAAAATTAAAACCCTTTGGGTATTAAATTCCCTACACAAATGAACAGGTGAAATTTAAATGTATATAATGGGGGAAAAAACACTCTATTTGACTCCAAATGGACCACTAACAGGCTTGAGAGATCCCTGGATATGAAATTCCCTCCTGAAAGAACAGGTGAAACTTAAATGCATAGATGGCGGACAAAAAACACACTGTATTTTACTCCAAGTATAACACTAACATGATTGAGTATTCCCAGACTGTCAAATTCCCTAAGAAAAGCATAGGTGAAAATTAAATGATGGCGGACAAAAAACAATCTATTTGACTCCCAATACAACACTAACAGGATTGAGTGGATTACTTGAATTTAAAATTCCTTAATACAACCTGAGAAATTGAAATAATGGCGCAGAGAAAGTGGTCTGTATTTCTATCCCAATACAACATTAACAGGATTGAGTGGATTACTTGAATCTAAAATTCCCTAATACAACTGTAGAAATTGAAATAATGGCGCAGAAAAGCGGTCTGTATTTCTATTCCATTACAACACTATCAGGATTGAGTGGATTACTTGAATTTAAAATTCTCTAATACAACCGGAGAAATTGAAATAATGGCGCAGAAAAAGCGGTCTGTATTTCTATCCCAATACAACACTATCAGGATTGAGGGGATTACTTGAATATAAAATGCGCAATGGGTCGTTCCGGTCACCTGTTTTTGCGGTCTTTTGTTTGAATGCTTCTACTAGGGATCTGATTGGCTATTCTGTTCTGGAACCTGTCTATTTATGGTCACCTACCTCTCCTGCCAACACATGCTTGCTACCTACTGTCTCTATTGTTTAGTATTGTCTGAGTTAGTTTACGGACAGCATATTATTGTCTGTCTTTTATCCTTTCTACATGATATCTGTAATTGGATCGACATTGAGTGGCCTTTCATAAACATTAAGGGATGTAAGCATTTTTCTATTTATCATTTAATTATCGTCTTTTATAGGTCACTGTGGGCAATGTAATTTTTCTTCCTGAACCCTGCTATCTGGGAGAAGTGCATTGAAGTGTTAAGAATAATTGTCTTCAGTATCAGTATCTATTTGTGGGACTTACTATTTGTGTTGGTTTATGTTTACTCACTTTTTGGTCACTGATTATTATTCATTTTGCTGTATTGCATTGTAATATGTGGGTACTTAGATTGTCTCTTTGTTAGTGAGTGAAGGGATATCTTAGGGTCTAGGTTCCTGTCGGGGTCACCCTTATTGGGGCGGTTACCCTGAAACTGATGGATAGGTAGTTAGTAATTGTTAAGGGAATTGATAGGGTAATTGTTGAGGATATCTATCTTTATTGGATATTATTAAAAATTATATTTTAGGTCTTATTATTCTGTCTAAGGTTTATACCCGCTTTGTGGTTTTCTAGTCGATATATACACCTAGGAATGATATCTTGGAGTTTTAGTGTCTCTACCTCCTCATTGATTAGGACACAGGTGGTTGTTTGTCTGGGACAAAGGTATCTTGAAATAACACTTAACATACAATGTCCCAGAAAAGACCATTGTATATTGAAAATATTGTACCCTGAGGTGATTGTAACTTGAGGGAACACTATATTATGTGTATCTATTGGTGGTGATAAGGACATTGCATATTTCTGGAGAGTACTGGTGTGGTAAGCACCAGTATCATCTGCAACCCTGGAGCTCGAGGAACCTGGAGTTAGCAGGTGCCCCTTTGTAAACAGAAGGGACTACAGATAGTTAACAGCGTGTCATCTTAGGTAGGTATTTGATTCCAGTTGCTTTTAGTAGTTAGTTGTATTATTTAAGTATTCTAGCTACTAATTGAAGTTATTGCAGCAAAAAAAACATCATCTGCCTATCAGCTAGCGGTGGAGCAAAGGCATTGAAGACCTATAACATCAGGCTAAACCCAGCAAGGAATACTCACAGAATAGAAGAAGAAGCTGAAAAACTAGATACAGAGAAAAGAGAAAGAAAAAAGAGAGAAGACACAGTTTCACAGATGACAACATCCAGTCCCCAGGTTCAGAGAGATAGGGACACAGTAATCCCCTAGTTTACAGGAGAAGGTGAATGCATATTAATTAAAGGGGTTTTGCCATGATGTAATGTTGACATGGGATCCTCCAAAATGGGTATTTAATCACTTTTCTCAATATATGTGATTACAAAAATTGCAGTCTGAGAGAGCTACAGCCTTTCCTTAAAATGCCCTTGGTTACTTCAATGAGTCTATTAGATACGGCCCGACAAGAGCTGGACAGGCTTGCACAGAGAGAGCTTCTTAAACTGATGAGATGAGCTGCAGAAGTTTTTAAGGCACCGGGTAGCAATATGTTTTCTTTTGTTATACAGAATAAACTAGTTGTAGGTTTATTAGATACCTGCTTTATCTGATGACGACAACATGAAAAAGCTTTCAAGCTGCTGTGTAGAATGGTTTTCTTTTTTGTATATAGAATCCCAAGTTATATTTTGTTTTTTTCAGGAAAGTACAGGGCAGATTATCGCTTTTTTCTCCTTTGTCTTATATTCAGGAATAAAACATTGGTTAAGAAGGTTTTTTTTTTTAAAAGAAGAAAAATACAACCTTTGATGAGCAGCCCACAATATCATTATTAATTTAAAACCAAAATAAAGCCAAATTGAAAAGCCATGTGTAAAACTTAAGTACACACCTGTTAATCAGTAGCCTGTAACACAATGTTCACACGGCTTATTGCCGACGTAATTGGGGGAAAGGGTTGCAGCTCGCCCGGCCCCCTAGAAAGTGGATTACCTAATGATTTGGGGCGGATTCCAGCCCTACTGCAGGCAAACGGCCGAGTCGGCTGCAATCCGTCCAGAATAAGCCGTTAAAAGAGGGCCTAAAACCACTTTCCCGCGAAACCTTAAGTTATCTTTTTATATGACTTTCATCAGTTTCTCACAAATTTTAGAGGATTTTGGGCCCACTCTTCTTTACAATCTTGCTTCCGTTCATTGAGGTGTGTGGGTATTCGTTTATGCACAGTTCTCTTAAAGTCCCATCACAGCATTTCAATAGGGTTGAAGACTGGACTTTGACTGATCCATTGTACCTTGTTTATTTCTTTTTCAGTTGTTCTGTTGTAAATTTGATGGTGTGCTTAGGACCCTTTTCCTGATGCATGACCCAGGTTCAATCAAGTCTTATATGTTATATAGATGACCTCAGAATATTTTGGTATACAGAGAACTTTATAGTAGACTCAATAACATAAAGGTGCACAACAAACTCATTTTAAGCTTACTAAGCCAAAATCATCCCAGTAGGTTTGAGACGCTTGTGCTGATATGTTGTGTTCCGTTTACGACAAATTTGCTGCAATGCATTATGGCAAAAACATCTTCAATTTGGTCTTATCCTTCTGATTTCTTCAGAAGCAACCTTGTGTTCTTGAAAGACTCATTCTTAGTATCCCTTTCAAACAAATCATAGTTGTTTAGCCTTTTTTCTAATTGCATGTAATTGAAAATTTAAAGAGGTTGTTCATCTCTTATACTCATCTTCATTTGGTCCCAATTTCCAGCACTGTGTCTGTCTCATCTTTGGTTTTAATTTTGTCACTTCTGAACAGGGACATGACTGGTGCAGGTGCTGATTGGTTACAGATGTCATGTGCTATTAATTTATATCACCATAAATGGCTACAAATGATGATGGAAGTAGAGGCACTTGACTGCTCTAGCCAATTGGCGGCTGCAGCAGTGATGCCCCCATTTGGAAGTGACACAATAATAACAGAAGTCTGGGGAGATACAGCGCTGGAATCAGGGACTGGGGTAGGGTAAGTATAATTTTTTTTCAATATATTGAGGCCACAGGGCTTGCTGTTTCCTTAGAAGGTGAACATCTCTTGCTACCTTAATTGAGGTCTGTGTAGTCTGAGACATAGCTTGGATCATTTTTTTTTTAAATGTCTCAGAGCATTTTATAGTCTAACCTTAGGGTAAATTGGGGGATGTCCACTTCTAGGAAGATTATCAACCATCTTGAACAAGTCATAAATTATCTTTCTCACTGTAAAATGATGGACTTCACATTGATCTTATAATCCTTCCCACTTTCTTCTCTAAGATCATTGCTGATGTCTTTTCTCCTTAGCATTGCTCCAGAATGGTAAACTGCCAAAACTTCTGCTTTTAAGGAAGTAGTCACACTTACTGATGATGAATTATTCAAGGGAATTTAATTAGTAGCACCTGGTTTCTACTTACCCTCTTAACTGTTTTTGAAACAGTAAGGGTGTACTCAATTTTTCTACATATTGTTTCTGCATTTTGGTCATGTTTTTAAAAAATAAATAATGATATGGTAGAATCTGCTGTGTGTTGTTCATCTGAGGTTTTACTTATCTTATTTTAAGACCTTCGATGGACCAGTTGTTTTTTTCAGTATGCCCTGATATGTAAGATCATAGATTTTACATATAGTGTACTTTCTTTTTCTCTTGACTGAATATGTCTACTCCATTCCACAGTAACAGTAATTGTCGTTGGTTAGAAGATATTTATAGTAGATATTTAACGCATATTATTGATTCAGTGCAAAGAATATTGCAATGTACATGTCAGCTCAACTTTACATTTTGCTTTTAATAGACTTAATAGGTTAAAGTTTATTTATTCATTTATTTTTTTCAAAGCTTCTATCTGATTTATTGTCATGCATGAACATAATAGTAGTGTGTCCACCCACATGCCTACTGAAAATTCAAAAGATAAATAAAATCAGAAATTCCAAGACACATACCTGATATAACAGCTTATGTGTTGTAACATATTAAAGTAATAGTTTTAAGTAATGTATAATTTCACGAGTACCCTTGACATAAAACTATTTTTTAAAAAATTTCATTTATTTAAAGATATTGTGAATGTTTATCCTGTTCACATAGGCAATACCAAGATATAAATGGACATACAGGAAATGCAACCTGTATACCAGCTCACTGCCCTACTTCATATGGGGATCTTAATTAATTGAATTTTTGTTGTTGGCAACTGTTTCCCAGCTGCTGTAGTGATGTGATTGAGTAGACAAAGGCGCTAGAAAATCGAAAGTATGGCAGCAATCCCATTCTTGAGGGTGTGCGAGGATTGTGATTACAAACAGAAAAAAGTTTGGTTCAAGCAAACTTCAAAAAGGGGCGTTCGGTTCGTGTTAAAATTCAAATTCGAACCCCTTTAAAGTAAATGGGAGAAGATGTTCGGGTTTTTTTTTACCTTTACAGGTGAGGGAAGTGTAATTGCCACCCATAATAGTAACTGGTACGGGAACAATTAGACCCACATGTTTTGAAAATGTCTTGGTAAAAAAATTTTTTCTTTGTTCCCCTTAGAAAACCAATATGGGCCCCTTTCATTTATATAGTGCTCTAAAAAAAATGAAAGGGGGTCTTGTTTGGGTTGTAAACAACAAGAACAAAGAGTTTTGGAAAAAAGACAGTTTTCTGGATGGGGCCTTTAAGAAAATTTGTTTAAATGTAACGAAAAAAAATTTAGAGGCTAAATATTTATTCCTTGCATTGTCTAAAAGTTTTTGGTGATCCATAAGCCAAAGTAGGATGGGCAAATTGATTCAAAAAAGTGGACTTGTTTAAAATTTAGGAAAAAACTTGGTTCAAAACGAGTTAAAGGTTTGGGGTAATTTGCGGGAACGAGTGTTTTTTTAAAATTTTAAAATGGCCGAAAAGCACATGGGTTACATGGGGCAAAGTTCTGGGGGGAAAAAAAGGAAATCCAATGACATGTGCAGAGATGAAGCCAATCGAGCCCGGCGGGATTCTGTGACTCACCCCCTATATAAGTCCGGATGGAGCTGGCAGCTCCCCTCCTCTCTCTGTGCGGGGCTGTAGCTGCTGCGCTGCGTCCCTGGATTCCAAAAAAGTTTTTGTTTTTAACAGCGATTTTTTTTTGGGGGGGGGTTTCAAGTTTTTCTCAGAGACTGTTTCTCTTCCGTTCTAATTTTGATTTTGTGGGTTTTGGGAAATTTAAAGTCCGTGTGGTCCAATTCGGCTGCTATACATTTTAATGCTTTGGGTCTTTTGGGAGCAAGTTGAATACCCAAAGGGTTATCTAAGCCTGTTTTTGTTTTTGTATTCGAAAAAAGAAACAGCGTTTTTCAATCCCATCCAGTTAATTTTTTTGCTCTTTCTTTTGCGAAATTAAATACCCAAGGGGTTTAAATTAAGCTGTTTGTGTTATTGTAGTCAGTAAAAAAAACGGTTTTTTAAAGCCAAAGACAAATTTTTCCGGGTGTTTCTGTAGCAAAATTTTTATCGGGGGTTAATTAAGCGTGTTTCGTTTTTGTCTTTAAATTCACGGTTTTAAAGCCCCAAAGTCAGTTAATTTTTTTCTGCTCATTTTTTTGCGCAATTTTTATTTAAGGGTTACCCCGCGTAAGTGGGGTTTATTAAATTTTAAAAAGGGTTTTTTAATTGAGGGTACAGTATTTTTAAAAAGGTTTTGTAAATTTTTAAAAAAAGTTTCCAAAAGAGGGGGAGGCCCAGGGAGGCAGGGCCAAACACCTGGGGGCAGGCGGTGCACCGTAAAGGGGGGCGAGGGGGGCATGGGAGGCCCGAACCAGGGGTCTTTTGGGGTGTTTGGGCCCACCCTTTTAAATTTTTTTGACACCCATTTCCCCAATTTGCAACCCAGCCGGTCGGGGAAAGCGCAAACCCCTTTTTGGCACCGGGGCCCCCGGGGGGGTCAAGGGCCTTCGCCTCAAAACCCCCCCCGTCCTCCGTTTCCCCCGGGGGAAATTTGGGGGCAGGCCCCCTTTTTTTGGGGGGAAAATTTTGGGGGGAAACCGTTTTTGGGGGAGGGTTTGGGGCAATATCCATGTTTTGGTGCCGCAAACCAAAAATTTGGGGGGGCAGGGGGAAAACAGTTTGGGGGGTTGCTTTCCCAAACGAGGGGGGGGGTAAATTCGGGAGATTTTCCGCAAAGGGAGTGGGGGAGAGGGCTTTTCAGGGGAAAAGGGGGCCAGTTGGAAACACGGGGGGCCCCAAAAGAAAGTGGGGGGGCCTGAGCAAGGGGGGGGTGGGAGCCCCGCGGCAGGGGGGAAAAAATGGGGCCGGGGTGGGGGGCAAAGCCGGAGGGGGAATAGATTATGGGGGGCTTGGCGGTAAAATGGGATGGGGGTGGACTTTCTAATAGGAGGGCCCAAAAGGGTAGGAAAATTTTGGCAGAAAAAGTGGCCCAACGGGGCACACGGCCCCGGCAAAACCCGCTTTATCCCCCAAGGGAAAAAAGGGGAGCGCGCAAAACGGGGCCCGTGGGCCCTGCCCCTTTTTCCGTCAGGCCCCCCCCCATCTTTCAAAGGGGCGTTTTCCTTTCACATCCCCGGTCCGAGCCCGCTCCTCCATTGGTGCCCGATCTTCAAAGGGTTGCAAAGAGAAAACATTGCGTTCCACAAATGAGGGGGTTTCCTAGGTTGGGAGGCCCCCTTTAAAAAGGGGAACCCTTTTCCCCGGTTGGCATACCTTTTTCAAGTGAACGGGGGGGCCCGGTTTCCCCAAAAATCTTGACGGGGGGATTCCCCTACCTCCCCCCAAAAAATTTGGAAAATTGGGCAAATACCGCCTCCCCATTCATGGCCCGCCTCCCATTTTCGCCCTTTCTCCACCCTACACCCTTCCAGGAAAATGCCCCAACAACCTGATTGTGGGAACAGTTCAGCTGCTTGGGGGTGCCTCCAACGGTCAGGCCCCCTCGCCTCTGAGCTGGGGTGTGCCTCCCCCCCCCTGCAATTTGGACTTGTTAAACATTTTTGCACCCCCAAAGGGGGTCCATGCGCCCCCATGCGGTGTTGATGCGTTTAAGGCAATTTTCCCTTTGGGGTCTGTGTTCGACCCCCAGGTTTTTCATTCCAAGGACCCCTCTCTGTGCCGTGCCAAGTCTCCAACACCTTTTTTTCCAATGGGTTTTTCCCCGTTTGACTTCCCCTTGTTTTGGCCCCTTTTTATTCCCGAGGGGAAGGAAATTGGGGTTTTGAAAACAAGGAGGGTTTAAAAAAAAGGGGAAAATGAAAAATGCCCTTTTTGACACTCGTTTTGGATAATTTCCTATGGGATTGCCGTTAAAGGGAATCGGATTAAAAAGGGCAAAAACAAGGGTGTAAAAAAAATTTGCCGACCCCTTTACTATTCGGGGGGGGACATGTTTTTTTAAAAGGGGAGAATAGGGTTTTTAAAGTTTTTCATAGTGACCCCGCGGGGCGCCCCCCTGGGAATTGGGGGGGGTAACCCAGGCCCTGCTATGGGAGGGTTTAGCGAGTTTTTTTTCCAATGGGTGCCATGATTTATGGGGTGATTGTTCCTTTTTGGGCATTTTTATAAATGCCCCAAAAGAGGGGGGCCGTTCAAAAAGGGCCTCCTGGGGTGAACCCAAAAACAATTTTAAAACCAAACCAAACTTCCCCCCCTATTTGCTTTTCCCCCTTTTCAGAACCCCGGGTTCCCGGTGCGTTTTTTTCCGGGGCGTGGGTTTTTTGGTTTGGGAAAAACCGGAAAAAACCTAAACCCCCTTTTTGGGTTCCCCACCAGGGAGGGGCCCCTTTTCCAACCCCCAGCCCGGGTTACAGCCGAAAACAGTGGTGGCTCTGCCCACTTCAAAGGAAATCGGGAATGGGGCAAAAGGGGCCCTGGGGCCCTTCCGAGTTTTGGGGAAGAGGTTTTGCGGGCCCCCAGGTGCCCCCCCGGGAAACCCCGCGTGGGGCCAAAGGCCCAAAAGGAAGCTGGCCAAAAAAGGGGCTTTTTGGATAGGTTTTTGGAAGGTAGCCCAAAAAAAAGGCCTAAAAAGGGTCCCAAAAAAGGAAAGGAAGGCCCCCCAAAAAAATTTGAGGAAAAAATCCCAAAACTGGCAAAATAAATCTAGGACACTAGCTAGGAACTAAGGCATAAATATGGCATGAAAGCTCACAGACAAAGATACACAGACACATGGAAACCAGCATGGAGACTAACCAACAAGACAGCACACACCAGACTACTAACAAACATGAGACAAGACACTACATCAACAACACAACATGAGAACATAACACAACACAACAAGGATCAGCCCGGGAGTGTAGGGAGAAACAGGCTTATAGCCACACAGGTGGAAGGGGATTGGCAGAGGAAGCCCAACCCCACTACACACTGTGGGAATAAAGGAATTCAAGATGTGGCCACCTCCCTCTATAGAGAGACAAGGAATCAGGGCAGCAGCCAAGATGGAGGAGCAGCATGGCCAGCATGGGAAAAGCCACACAGCAACCGTAGGTGGGAAGCAGCGGCGACAGGGGCGTTCACGGTGACAGCGGCACAGCAACAGGAACCAGATCTGCGATAGGAACACAGGTACATCCGCGGTCCGCTGCATAAGGACAGGAACATGGCCAAGTCCGCTGCCCAGAACAGATACCGCGGCACAGACTGTGACACAGCATTACAATCCAGTGGCCTGGGAGAAACGTGTCTCAGATGTGGTGGTCCATCCTGCCGCAGCAGAAGCACCAAGTGGCATGCCTCCCATTTCAGGCAGTCAAGGCTCCACCACCTCTGCCAAAGGGAGTTGTCTGTCTTTCACATCATCTACCAGTCCAGATGCTCCTGCTCCTCGCCACTTATGGTGCCAGCAGTCATTCACCAAGACGTTTGCCAAGAGACAGCAGTAGGCGTCTAGCCATCCCTAAGTGCAGAAGCTGACCATGCTCCTGTCCAACTTGGTGGTACTGCAGTCCCTCCCTTTTCAAGTGGTGGACTCTGCACCATTCAGAGACCTGGCCAGGAAACTTTGCAAGCACTTTAGACATTCCTACACCACACCGTCCTTGAGCTGAACAGAACAGAGAAACTATGAACAAAGAAAAACAGAGAGAAAACTATGAACAGAGCAAAACAAAAATATATGAACAGAACAAAACAGAAATCTATGAACAGAACAAAACAGAAATCTATGAACAGAGCAAAACAGAAATCTATGAACAGAGCAAAACAGAGAGGAATCTATGAGGAGGCCATTAATGATTTCTTGACGATTGTAACGGCCGGAGTATTGAATCCGCTGGACCACCGCAAGCAGTGGTAACGGCCACACCAGGGAGCGGAATCGAAGTAGGTCCCGGTATTCACCAGAGACCGCCGCAGGGCAGGATGGACTTGCTGCGGCGGGAGCCCTACCAGGTCGCTACCCCTGATGCGACTAGCTTGCGGTGGCAGCCGAGGAGAAGCGAGGTACCGAGTCGTAATACAAGAACCGTAGATGAGGACAGGCGGATAGGTCAGTGCTGGCAGTGAAGTTTCATAGTCGAGAAATGTAGCTAGTAGTGGAACACGGAAAGGGAAAGAAGCACTTCAGAGACGCTTTCTCTAAGGCTCGAGCAACATAATCCAGCAGGAAGTACATAGGACAATCCATAAAGGTCACCCCGCAATTAACCAATTATCGGTGTGCTGGCCCTTTAAATTTACAGGACAGGAGCACGGGCAGCTAAGTAAGTGCCCGGACCGAGAATGCACCCGCAGCTCGACCCGCGGCCAGCGGTTCAACCCGACCCCAGTAGGACCCAGAAAGGGGACCCGGGTACCCCGGGGCCAGAAAATTTGGGGCCGTGGGCCACCGTAAAGCAATCCAAGGGGACGGGGGTACCCCTTGTGATTTTTATGTCAGCCAGGGGCAGCTCATTCGTGACACTTACCGTTTTCTCAGGTTCTTTCAAGAGGCCACGTAATTTGTCAGTCGCCAGGACTACAGGAAAAACAATGTAATTTCACTGCTTCATGTCCTGGAACATATGCTGCAAAATCTATCTGTTCAGGGGACTGGGAGACGGACAACTACATCTCACTGCCCAGATCCGGGGGGAGCAATGGGCAGCCATAAGGGAAAAAAACCCCACCCACCATTTTAACTGGGGACTGGGTTCCACCCACCCCCCCACCTTCACGGGGCCATTAGTACCTTCTGATCTGCTGCCACTTCACCACTCAGATCCCCTCAGCTGCGCTGCTGTCACCTCCCCAGGCTATGTCCTCTCTGGCTTAAAGCTGCTGTTGCCCCCACCTCCTCATTATGTCCCCTTTAAAATTTATGACATTGTCCCTCTCCCCGATGCGCTGTTGCGCCGCCCCCCAACCACACGGGGAATTTGTCCCATCGGGGCCTAATCATGCTGCTGGCCATCTCCACAATCTGTCTTTTGCCACTCGTGGCCTACTCATGCTGCCCCCAATGACTACTCTAATTCAAAACCCACTCTGTGGATCCAATGCGTTTCCACCCTCCAAACTTTTGAGGGGTTCCACTATATTTGGGTTTTCCCCTTATTTTAATCTGTCAGAAGGAATGAAAAGGACAAACACAACCGATTGTGTCTTTGGAGAAGCCATAAGGCTAGTATGACATGGTCTTTTGTTTGTCTGACACAGAAGACATGTAAATATTCCATTCATTTTTACTTTTGGGGAATCAAACCCTGTTTTTTTTTGGGTTTTAGCAATGAGGGATTTTCACCAATTGAAAGGGGACACTGAAGGATCAAAGGGAAGGGGGCAAAAAGATTAGGACATCAATGCAAAATTACGGGATACACCCTCCCACTCTTTTGGTGGGGCTCTACATGTATCACTTTTAAACAGAATCCCCAAAAAAGTAAAAAATTAAGGGGACATGTAGAAAACGTTTTGGCTAAGACTTGATTTGTTCCCCTTAACAACCAATCAGAGAAACCCCTTTAAATTTTTTCAGAGCAATATTGAAATAAAAGGGGTCACTCTGATTGGTTGCTAAAGGTTTCCCAAACTTTTTTGCCACGATCAATGCCCAAAGAACTGAACTGCGGTTTTGAGATTATTGGGGGCGAAATATCAAACACGGGATTTGACCAGAATTCTCCACAAAAAGTGGAAAAATTTAACTCTTGGCCACAGAAAAAAAACCCCCCACAGCTGAATTGATGGGGCGGCATGCGTGGGGCAAAATACACACACTGTATTTGAACAAAAATTTACCCCACAAAAAAGGGGATAAATTAACCTTGGGTAAAATTTACTCTAATAATGAACCAATGGATTTCGGGCGTGTATGGGCAAAAAATACACCACCCTGTATTTGCCCAAAATTCCCCCCAAACAACAGGAAAAATTTAAACCCCTTGGGTATAAAACAAAATACCTACACATGAAAGAGGGAAATTTTCAGGGTGGTAGGGGGCAGAAATACACACACCCTGGATTTATGGAGAAACCCCACAAACTAAAAAAAACACAATAAAAAAGCGGGGTTTCAGGAACAGGTTGTAAAAGAAAAAACACATACTTGTGAAGGTCTTTCACCCAGAACTAAAAAAACAGTTTTGGTTTTGCATAGAGTTTAAATAATTGCGCTAGAGATGGGAACGATTCTAACGAAGTGGAATTCCCGTTTAGAATTTCGGGAAAACTTGGGTTTTGGGGAACGAATCGAACTTTGGGGTACTTCGGTTAACAAAGGGTGGCTTTTGATTGATAAAATGGCTGCGAGACAGGGTTCAGGGGGCAAAGCACCTGGGGGAAAAGGGCATAGCCTGCATGACAGTGCAGAGATGAAGTCAATCAAGCCAGCGGGATTCTGGACTCACCGCCATATAAGCCCGGGGCCGGGGACGCTGGAGCTCACACTCCTCTCACTGTACTAATCAGGGGAAAGTGCTGCAGCAGCTGTAGCTCTTACGGGAAGAATTGATTTAATACGCATTTTTGTGGGGTGTCTCACTTGTCTCAAGACTGTTCCTTTTAAATGTTCTATTCTAATTTTTTGGGGTTTTGGGGATCTGAAATCCGTGTGCGTCCATGCAGCTGATAAAAATTCAATATCCAAGGGGGATTAGGCCATTCCTGTTGTATCATTTAAAGAAACAGCGTTTTTTTACAAACAAATACCCCTTCTTTTTTGGCTGCTCAATCTATTGCGATTTAACATCCGGGGGGTTTTTTTAAGCATTGTTTTGCGGGTGTCGCCCCCAAAAACCGTCTTTTTTCAATGCCAAAATATATAAATTTTTCCTGAGCCTTTTTCACAAGCAAAGGTTAATTACAACTGATCTCTTTTTGGGTTGGCGTAGAAAAAAAACGCATTGTAACAGCTACAAAGCTACTAGTTTGTGCGCTCAATTCTTTGGCGAAATTTACATCCAGGGTTAATTAAGCTTTTTGCGGGTTGCTGCCCCCCAAAAAACCGCTTTTTCAACCCAAATAAAATAAATTTTTCCTGTAGCCTAATTCCCCAAGCAAAGGTTAATTACAACTGTACTCTTGTTGTGGGCGAGAAAACCGCAAATGTAACGGGCTACAAAGCTCTATTTTGGGGGCCAATTTTCTTTGGCGCAATTTAATCCAGGGGTTTAATTAAGTTTTTTTTGCTGGTGTGCTAAACCCCAAAAAACCTTTTTTTTTCAACCCAAAATATATAAATTTTTCCTGTAGCCTAATTCACAGAGAGGTTAATTACAACTGTATCTCTTGTTGTGGGGCGTAAAAACCCCAAATTGTAACACCTACAAAGCTACTAGTTTGTGCGGCTAAACTCATTGGCGCAATTTACATCCGGGGGTTTTAATTAAGGTTTTTTTTGCGGTGGCTGCCCCCCAAGAAACCGTCTTTTTAAAACGCCAAAATATATACTTTTTTTCCTTAGCCAAATTTCCCACAAAAAAAAAGGTTAATTACAATTACTCTTTTTGTTGGCAGAAAACACGAAAATTGTAACACCTAAAAAGCTACTATTTTTGTGTGGCTCAATTTTTTGGTGCAATTTACATCCAGGGTTAATTAACCGTTTTTTTTGCTGGTGTCTACCCCAAAAACCGTTTTTTCAACGCCAAAATAAATACATTTTTCCTGTACCCCAAATTTCACAAGCAAAGTTAATTACAACTGTATCTCTTGTTTGTGCGTAGAAAACACGAAATTTTAACACGCTACAAAGCACTAGTTTGTGTGGCTCAATTCTTTGGGCGCAATTTACATCCGGGGTTAATTAAGCTTGTTTTGCTGGGTGCTCCCCAAAAACCGTCTTTTTCAACGCCAAAATATATAAATTTTTCCTGTACCTAATTCACAAGCAAAGGTTAATTACAACTGTTCCTTGTTTTTGGGGGGTAAAAAACACGAAATTTGTAACATGCTACAAACACTAGTTTGGTGGCTAAATTCTTTGGCGAAATTTTACACCCAGGGTTAAATTAAGCGTTTTTTTGGGCTGGTGTGCGACCCCAAGAAACCGCTTTTTTCAACGCCAAAATATATAAATTTTTCCTGAGCCTAATTCAAAAGAAAAGGTTAATTACAACGTATCCTTGTTGTGTGGCGTAGAAAACCCGCAATTTTTAACAGCTACAAAGCTACTTGTTGTGTGGCTCAATTTCTTTGGCGCAATTTTACATCCAGCTGTTAATTAGGCGTTTTTTTGCTGGTGTGGACCCCAAAAACCGTCTTTTTAAACCCCAAAAAATATACATTTTTCCTGTACCCAATTCCAAGCAAAGGTTAATTACAACTGTATCTCTTGCTGTGGGGTAGAAAACACGAATTTGTAACACCTACAAAGCTACTATCTGGGGGCCCAATTTTTTTGCGAAATTTCATCCGGGGTTTTAATTTAAGCGTTGTTTTGCTGGTGTGCTGCCCCCAAAAAACCCGTCTTTTTCAACGCCAAAATATAAAATTTTTCCTGTAGCCAAATTTCACAACAAAGGTTAATTACAACTGATCTTTTGTTGTGTGGCGTAAAAACACCAATTTGTAACACGCTACAAAGCTCTGTTTGGGCGGCTCAATTTTTTGGGCGAAATTTTTACATCCAAGTAAATTTTTCCTGCCATTTGGGAGCGCAATTTATATCAAGGTTACCCAGCTTGTTACTTGGGGTTCATTTGGAGTCAAAAAACAGGGGGGATATTTATCATATACAGATATCATATCAAACAGTGTCTGTACATTTTTGAACAAACATAGTCCCGACAAAAGGTGGCGGCTTCACCTGCGATGGGGTGGGACAAACATTTCCCGGGAACAGGGCCCCGGGCCAGCACAGAAGGGAGTCGCAGCAGGGGCACCGGTGAGCCCAACTGCCGCTTCATCTAGCGGGGCCCTTGGTTTTTCACAACCCAAGGTTATTGATTGGTTGACTAGGTCATCCTTTCCTCCCAGATACATCACAACTCCAGCCAAAAGTCGGGGGGAAACCCCAGACACAACCTTATTGGCTGGCCCCCGAGCGGGGGCACGGCCCTCCCCCTGTCCTCAGCCCCCCTCTGTCCCATCCGGTTCCCTCACCAAATCTACTATGTGGGCCCGGGCTCAGCGCCCCATATACGAGGATAACAATTTTTAGGGGGCAAATCAGCAGCTACTTGGCAGCGAAGAAAGGGGCCAATATCCCCGCTTCTTGCATAGGCGGCAAAGTAAGAGTGGAGAGTGGCATGGGAGGTCTTTTTTGAGGGTCAGCCTCGGCATACCAAGACCGGTGATGAGGACAGCAGTGATATGAAACACAAATAAGATGATGTACCACCGCACTTGGGACCGGGTGAGGCAAGGGGTTATCATCGTCAGGAGAAAGGGGGTCACTTGCGCGTCAGCAGCACGCAGCCGCAGTGGGGGTCGTGTGGCCGTGATCAGCAGGGTAGCAGCAGTGTGAGGTGGGGGCCAAGGGCC
Source organism: Phyllomedusa bahiana (assembly GCA_025379985.1). Taxonomy (NCBI): domain Eukaryota; kingdom Metazoa; phylum Chordata; class Amphibia; order Anura; family Hylidae; genus Phyllomedusa; species Phyllomedusa bahiana. The sequence goes on along the minus strand of JAODAL010048657.1, from coordinate 3,874 downwards.
ACGGGGGAAAAAAACCCCTTCGCAGGGCCAAGAAAGTAGCAGCACAGGGGGTAGCGGGCAGCGGCGGCAGTATCACTCATGCGGGCGTTGGCGGTAAAATCCGATACTCGGCGGTTGGGGATTCTTTGCTAAAACCCGGGGAGCGGAAAATGGGATAGTAAATCTGTGGGCAAAATAAAGCGTGCCAGGGCTAAATTTTGGGACCACGGCCCTGCGTCAACACATGCAGCGTCACCACCGGTGGCCTGGGAAAACGTGGGTCAGATGTGGTGGTCCACCCGCCCCCCGGGCCCACCAACACAGCAGCAGCGCCCCTGGCATGCATGCCCTGCAGCCAGTCAAGGCTCCACACCCTGCAAAAGGGGCTGTTTCTCTTTGACATCATCTCCCGGGCCAGATTTGCTCCTGCTCCTCGCCACTGGGCCCCGCAGTCGTTCAGCGAGGGGGATTGCAAAGAGACAACATATGCGTCCAACCACCTAAGGGGCAGCAGCTGACCGGCTCCTGTCCAAGTTGTTGGTATGCAGCCCCCCTTCCAAAGGTGGACTCTGCACCATTCAGAGAATAAAGGGTTGTGCCCAGCCGAATGAGAGTTCCCAAACCGTAATTTCTTTTCCAAAAAGGGAACCACACTTCATAAATTTGTAGAACAGAAGGGGGGTCAGTCCTTGAGCTTACGTTTTTTTCCCAATGCACGGCAGGCGACGTCTAGCTGTAACTAGGTCAGGGCCAACATGCCTTTAAAGGGCCCCCTGGGGAATTGCTTCCAGCCCCGGCACACCCCCCAAAAACTTGGACAAGCCCGCTTTCCCTCCATGTTGTCAAACTGTGCCCGCGCCAATGTCCGCCTCCTCCTCTTCCACCACCCCCACCTCTCAGCCCCCACAATACTGCTCCATCATACCACATGTGTGGGCACAGCGGGGTCACCAGTTCTACACCTGACTTTCCCGGCGAAAAGAAATCACACAGGGAGGGAATGCTCCGCTCATGCAGCAAGAAATCATGGTGGGTTTCTCCGGCCAACTGCAAAACGAACCCTGGGACGGACAATGGGGGAAACATGGTTTCCGACTGCACCGCGGGGGATGGTCCATTGCCCTGCATGCGCACGGTTCAATCTTTTGTGAAAAAAGGTTCCTGAAGTCTTCCACCCATCTTTTAGAACATTTTGAAAAAGCCAAAACTGTGCATCAATTTTTCCATTTGTACAAACCGGAACCCCCCTCGATTGCAGCGACAGAACGGCCTCCCCCCAAAACACCTGATATCGATGTTTCCACCCGCTGGAATTCCACCCTGCAATGTTGGACCGACTGTATGAACAGAGAAAGGCCCCTTAACGATTTTTTGATGATCCAGGCAACAGAATACTCCCTTGTAAATTTAGTAGCCGTGGGAGCTCATCGTGACACCGGGCCCTTTTTTTTGAGGCCATTCGAGGAGGCGACGTTTTTTTTGTCAGTCGCCAGGATTTTCGGGGTGAATAACATCTTTTCCGCTTCATTTCCCGGAACAGATCGAAAAATCGTCTTTGGGGGGGACTGGGGATGTGCCAACCCCCTGTGGCCCATGAGTCCGGGGGGGACTGAATGGAGGGGGAGGACATTGGGGCAGAAGCTTGTCTGGTGAAATGATTGGGATTTTCTACCCCAGTGACAAAGAGGGAGCAGGGGGCACGGGGGGAGGGGATGAAGAGGGAAAACAAGGCAAATGAAACCCCCCAACACCGGGCAGATACAGGGAAAAGGAGGCAGGGAGCCCCTCGACCTTGTGCAGATGGCCCCAGCATGCTTATTTTCCTGCTATGAAAACCGAATAGTCACATCCCCCAGAGGATGACTTCGGCTCTCCACCCTATTGGACCCTCGCTACCGTCCAAAATGGGGGGGGCCTTTTTCCCAGCTATTGAAGGAAGACAAACCAAATACTATAAGGAACTCCCCCGTAATCATTGGGTGCTGCCTATGTGCGGCATCGTCCCTTCTCTACAGGTCTGAAACCCGGGGGGTTTTCCCACGCTCACGTATACTGCCGCGGCTGCTGGGAAGGTGGGGGGTAGGAGCATACCACTCCCCATAGTAAACCAACTGGGGTCACGATGACAGCTTTCTTTACCCACCTATGAAGGGGGTCACCAGCACACAGCAGGGCCCGGACATCCCTAACCAACAGTTGTGGAACACTGGACACACTCTGCCACCTCAGTTGAAGATCCGCTGGACTACTGGGTAGCCAAACTGATGTGTGGCCGCAACTTTCCGGTTTGCAGGGGAGAAGCTGTCCTCCCCCGGCCAGTAGTGAGCAACAAAACGGGTTTCATTGCGGGGGGGGCCATCGTTACCCCCCAAAGGGGAACCCGTTTTCCAGGGAAATGTGGAACGACTGACCTTTGTCAAGAGGGAAACAGGGGTGGATCGGCCAGGATTTTTCCCCACACCAAGCCTTAGGGGGTCAGCTGGGGTTTAAACTACCTCCTCAGCCACTATTCTGATGCCGCCCCCCCCGCCTGATGCCACACATCTCGACGTTTCTCCTTGCTAACCCTCTTACCAACTTAAAAACCCAAACCCCCCCCCACACTGTCATTCGCCACCTATGACCTTCAGCTGGGTGCGTTTTCTGTTGCCGTGACATCCACCTGGTCATTGTCCACGTCGACCCATGCTCTGCTTTGGGGCTGCCAGCCTCCACACTGTGTCATTGTGCCATGCCTGACCTCATGCTGCTGCCCCCGTAACCTCCGCTCTCAGTCATTGTGCCACCTGTGGCTTCCTCCTTTTTGCACCTCCAGAATTCATTGTGCCACCCTGATCCATGCTGCTGCTGTCGTGAACCCCCACACCCGTGATTGTGCCACTCTGGGCCTAATACTGTTTTGCCGCCCCCCAGAATGTCATTTGCCACTGCCTGACCATCTCTGCTGTCGTGACCCCCACAAATGTATCATTGTCCCTCTGTGGCCTAATAGTTACCGCCTCCAAAAAATTGTCCATGCCGGTCTCATACGCTGCCGCCGTGACCTCCACACGTGTATTGTGCCACTCTGTGGGGTTCCCCCCTGTTTTGCCACCTCCAGAATGTCTTTTGCCCCCGCCCGATCCATGCTGCGCTGTCGTGACCTCCACACGTATCATTGTGCCACTCGTGGCCTAAAACTGTTTTGGGGGCCCCAGAAATTTATTGTGCCACTGCCTGACCCCATACGCTCCCCCAGTGACCTCTACACGTTGATTGTGCCACCTGTGGCCTAATCTGTTTTGCCGCCTCCAGAATGTCATTGTCCACGCCTGATCTCATACTGCTGCCGCCGTGACCTCCACACTTTTATTGTGCCACCCCGTGGCCAATACTGTTTTTTTTCCGACCCAAATGTCATTTGCCACTGCCTGATCCATGCCGCTGTCGTAAACCCCCACACTGTATCTTGTGCCACTCTGGGCCTAATACTGTTTTTGCCCCCCCCAGAATGTCATTGTGCCACTGCCTATCTCATGCTCTGCTGCGGATAATGTTGACGATGCGTTGGGTACGAGATAAATCGTAGTCGATAAGTCGGCCGCTACGATAAGGTTTTTCGATAGTAGCACGATATCGCGATGACCATTAAAGTCTATGGGAACAACAAACCCTTTATTTTTAACCCAAACAAGGCTGGAGAAGCTGAAATTAACATCCAAAAAAATAATGGATACGTCTACACTTTGGCAACACACTTAGGTTATAAAAATCCCAGAAAAAAAGTCACAGACCATTTACTACCCTGTCTTTTACCCAAACCCCGACCCTTAAACCTGCATCACCCACAAATTAAAAATGCCAGAAGGGGGAGATTGAAAACCCATGTACTTGAACGGACATTGAATATCCCTGT
>JAODAL010048656.1:0-28813 GCA_025379985.1 Phyllomedusa bahiana | reverse complement strand
TATACCCAATTTTCGGACGGGAAGCCTGTAAAATGGCGGGCTAGCTTTACATGGGCGGGTGGGCTTGACATGGAAAAGCTAGCTCTGCTGCTTGAAAAAGCTGGTCTGCTCAAACGGCTCAGTTGCTAATCAATGAGCTCGTTTCCCATATCGATGGCTCAGCCCAAGAAAAAGGGCCCTCAGCTCTGCTACTCAGGGGCTGCCTGCTGCATTGCAAGCCGGCTCTGAAAGGTCAATGAGCCAGTTCCCCCCATTCGATCGCTCGCTCCAAAAATTTAAATGAGCTTAGTTCTGCTACATCAACCCCCCCGCTCTGAACATCGTAAGTTAAAGCTCTGCTCATTGCGGGCTCGCTTGCTCATTGACGGGCTGCTTGCTTCATTGCGGGCTCAGCTCTGCTCATCGAAGGTCAGCTTGTACATGCCAGCTCAGCTCTGCTGCATTGACAAGCTCGGCTCTGCTACATCAATGAGCTCAGTTCTCCCATATAGATACTCTCAGCTCAAAGACATTAATGAGCTCAGCTCTGCAACATCCACGTGATGTGCTGTGCTACATGGACGAGCTCAGCTCTGCTACATCGACAGGCTCAGCTCTGCTACATCAATAAGTTCAGCTTGTTCACCGACAGGTCACTTGCTCAAAATAATTTCAGTTGTACCACCAAAGGGTCGTTTGTACACAAAAATTTCAGTTTGTACATACAGGTCAGCTCTGCTGCATTGCAAGCTAGGTCTGCAGGAATGAGCTCGTTCTCCCATTCGATGCGCCACCCCAAACATTAATGGCTCACTCTGCTACTCCCCAGGCTCGTTTTGCTACATTGACAAGCTCGGCTCTGCTACATCAATGAGCTCAGTTCTCCAAAATTTCGAACTCTCAGCCCCAAAGCTTTAAAGGGTCGTTGAAAATCCCCCGATTTCTTCTACATGGACAGGCTCAGCTCTGCCGCATTGACAAGCTCGGCTCTGCAAGATCAATGAGCTCAGTTCTCCCATATCGATGCGCTCAGCTCCAAGACATTAATGAGCTTAGCTCTGCTACATCAACGGGCTCAGCTCTGCAACCGCCATGAGATTTGCTCTGCTACACTGACGCAATGGGCTTGTCCCCCTGAAAATCCCGGGTTCCCTTTCCCCTCTGGCGAGATGCCCCGGCAGATGTGTCTCCGTATTTCATCCCAGTCGGGAGACTCGTGCACAGGATAACTTATCCCAATTTGTTACCTTTCCCCGAACGAGACTGTAAATCCCCGGAATCTGCTGACGTTTTCGGGGATTGAGATGAATCTCGGAGGTTTTAGGAAAGAAAAAAAGACAAAGAAATCTTAGAGACGTTGAGCGGAGCAGGAATTGTAGCTTCAGTGTGAGGAACGGATAATACCAGTAACCGGGGAGGCCCAAAAAAAGATATAAAAACTAATACCAAGCTGTTCTCCACCAGTGCTGCTCCAGAGATCCACCCCGCTTCACTTCAGGGTTCTTTCAGAACCAGCCGTTTCCCACCAACCCACCTTCTAAGAGCCATAACTTCTGTATTGTCCCATCTACGTAGACATATGAGGGCTTGTTTTTTGTGGGACAAGATGTACTTTTTAATGGTGTCATTGACTATATGATATAATGCACCAGAAAAAAAAATTCTATGTAGAATGTGAAAAAAACCCTTAAATTCTGAATTTTTGCAGGTTGGTAAGATTCCAGCCATACCTAATACAGTATGTCGGGCTTTTGTTATGTTTTAGTACTTTTTAAAAAAATTATACATTTCTATTTTTAAATTTCTTAGAGTTCTGCAACCAATAACTATTTTGTTCCTTCACCTGCGGACTTGAGCGAGGGCTTGTTTTTTGCGGGCTGAAGTGTTGTTTTTATTGGTAATTTTAATTTAATTTAATTTTGGGATAGATGTAACTTTGAGTCCTTTTTTATTTCAATTTTTTGGGGGATACGCCAGGCGTTCCCTACAACATGAACAAATCTAAAACATGAAAACAGCCCTAGGTCAAATTATGTTATGTTGGCAAGAAGTGTGGTATCATGGGACGGCCACTGGAGAAAGGTTGCACACATGGCATCTATGACATCTATGACGGGGGTCCCTGGAGGAGAAGAACAAGCCAGGAAGAACAGCCCAGGAACACAAGATGCTGGAGGACACCTATAAGAAGCCAGAACTTCATCCCAAGACCTACAGGAAGCACATGGGGGTGTTAGGAAGAGATCACCATTGCCGGGAAGAACAGCCCAAGAACAGAAGATGATGGAGGATGTCTATAAGAAGCCAGAAGCTAGGAAGCACACGCCATGAGAGAGGACACAGGAGACCATTAGAGAGAGGGGCACACATCATTTCTACATGGGGGTGTTAGGAGGAGGTCACCACTGCCAGGAAGAACAGCCCAAGAACAGAAGATGATGGAGGATGTCTATAAGAACTCAGAAGCTATCTAAGACCTACAGGAAGCTCTGAGTATCACTGAGGTCACAGAAGGCGACCACTAGAGAGAGCGGAACATATGACATCTGTATGGGGGTGCCAGGAGGAGACCACCACTGCCTGGAAGATCAGCCCAAAAACTGAAGATGCTGGAGGATGTCTATGAGAAGCCGGTACCTATAGGAAGCTCTCAGCACCTCTGAGGTCACAGGAGGAGACCACCAGAGAGAGGAGCACACATCATTTCTACATGGGGGTGCTAGGAGGAGGCCACCACTACCAGGAACATCAGTCCAAGAACAGAAGATGCTGGAGGATGTCTATGAGAATCCAGAGCCTAGCTAGAACCTATAGGAAGCTCTCACCATAATTGAGGTCACTGGCGGCGACCACTAGAGAGAGAGGCACACATCATTTCTACATGGGGGTGCTAGGAGGAGGTGACCACTGCCAGGAACATCAGTCCAAGAACAGAAGATGCTGGAGGATGTCTATGAGAATCCAGAGCCTAGCTAGAACCTATAGGAAGCTCTCACCATAATTGAGGTCACAGGAGGCGACCACTAGAGAGAGAGGCACACATCATTTCTACATGGGGGTGCTAGGGGAGGTGAACCAACTGCCAGGAACATCAGTCCAAGAACAGAAGATGCTGGAGGATGTCTATGAAATAGAGCCTAGCTAGAACCAAAAGGAACTTCACCATAATGGGTCACAGGAGGCGCCCACTAGAGAGAGAGGCACAATCTTTTAATGGAGGTGTAGGGGGGTCCCCATGCCAGGAACATCAGTCCAAGAACAGAAGATGCTGGAGGATGTCTATGGGAAGCCAGTACCTGATAGGACCTACAGGAAGCTCACAGCACCTCTGAGATCACAGAAGGAGACCACCAGAGAGAGAGGCACACATCATTAATAAATGGTGGTGCTAGGTGGAGGTAACCACTGTCAGGAACATCAGCCAAAGAACAGAAGATGCTGGAGGATGTCTATGAGAACCTAGCTAGAACCTATAGGAAGCTCTCACCACTACTGAGGTCACAGGGACAACTAGAGAGAGGGACACACATGACATCTGTAATCTTGCCATCTCACCATGACTGAGATCACAGTAGGTGACCAGCAGAGAGAGGGACACACATCATTTCTACAGGGGGGTGGCAGGAGGAGATCACCACTGCCAGGAACATCAAAAAATAACTAAAGATTATACATGAGCTCCTGGGACACAACAGGACTTCTGGTACAATGTCCAATAGCTGGATGAGGCAAGGATGAGAGTCATGTCGCCATAAGACCAAAGGAAGAACCTAATGCCTGCAGTGTAAAGCATGGCGGTGGAGATGGCTCAGGCCTCAGCATCATAGACTCCATATGAATTGTATGCTTTGGAGTCCTATAGATTGTCATTGTCTTCCTCGTCCTGTACATTATCTGGAGTTTCATTCCTAGGACTCTTGGGAAAATCAAGCTTTATCAGATGAGATAAGTAGAACTCCATTGCGTGTAGCTAATTAGCGCGGAGTCGGAGGAGCACGCCGTCATCCTGCAGAACACGCGGTGCCATTACTAATGTCACATCCCACTAATTATTCCTCCTACTTACACAACACTCCGAGATCCCGACATTTCTGCCTTCTAGAATCTTTCCAAAACTTTGTTGCAAGTTCAATGAAGCGTCTCGGAGAACAAGGTGTCCTCATCCTGGAGGTAACATGAAACCAATTTCTGAATTACTTTAGTGAGATGAAAAATAATCTAGAATAATAGTCATATTAATTCGAGCCTCTGGACTCCTGGGGAAGATAGGAGTCCTGTGTCTGTAGACTGCCCCAAGCAGGAACAAGGAACTGAGACAAAAAGGAAGAGGCAAAAACAGGGAGCAGCTATCTAGTAACTAACTAAACCAAGAGTCATAGAGCCAAGACATTGAGGAGGGTAATGGAAGAGAGCCGAGGTGGAACAGGTGGAAACATGGAGCAGATATCTACAAACCAACTACCCCTAGATAATGGAGCCGAGAAATGGAGGAGGGTGATGTAAGAGAGCAGTGGTGGAAGAGGTGGAAACATGGAGCAGATATCTACAAACCAACTACCCCTAGATAATGGAGATGAAACATGGAGGAGGGTGATGAACAAGAGCAGTGGTGGAAGAGGTGGAAACATGGAGCAGATATCTACAAACTAACTACCCCTAGATAATGGAGCCGAGACATGGAGGAGGGTGATGTAAGAGAGCAGTGGTGGAAGAGGTGGAAACATGGAGCAGATATCTATTACCCAACTACTCTAGATCACTGGAGCCAGAGACATGGAGGAGGGTGATGTAAGAGAGCAGTGGTGGAAGAGGTGGAAACATGGAGCAGATATCTACTACCCAACTACTCTATTTTCATGGAGCCTAGACATGGAGGAGGGTGATGTAAGAGAGCAGTGGTGGAAGAGGTGGAAACATGGAGCAGATATCTACTGACCAACTACACCTAGAGTCATGGAGCCAAGACATGGAGGAGGGTAATGTAAGAGAGCAGTGGTGGAAGAGGTGGAAACATGGAGCAGATATCTACTACCCAACTACTCTAGAGTCATGGAGCGGAGACATGGAGGAGAGTGATGTAAGAGAGCAGTGGTGGAAGAGGAGAAAACATGGAGCAGATATCTACTACCCAACTACACCTAGATAATGGAGTCAAAACAAGGAGGAGGGTGATGGAAGTCAGAACTGGAGCAAGAGGTGGAAACATGGAGCAGATATCTACTAACCAAGTATTCCTAGAGTCATGGAGCGGAGACATGGAGGAGGGTGATGTAAGAGAGCAGTGGTGGAAGAGGTGGAAACATTGAGCAGATATTACTACCAACTACCCTAGATATGGAGCGGAAAACATTGAGGAGGGTGATGAGAAGCAGAACTGGAGCAGAGGTGGAAACATGGAGCAGATATCTACTACCAATATCCTAGAGTCATGGAGCGGAGACATGGAGGAGGGTAATGTAAGGCAGCACTGGAGAAAGAGGTGGAAACATGGAGCAGATATCTACTACCCAACTACTCTAGAGTCATGGAGCGGAGACATGGAGGAGGGTGATGTAAGAGAGCAGTGGTGGTAGAGGAGAAAACATGGAGATAACCAACTACACCTAGATAATGGAGCTAAAACATGGAGGAGGGTGATGTAAGAGAGCAGTGGTGGAAGAGGGGGTAAACATGGAGCATATCTACAAACCCCAACTACGCCTAGAGTCATGTAGCCAAGACATGGAAGATGGTGATAAAGGGAGCACTGGATGAAGAAGGGAAAACATGGAGCAGATATCTACTAATCAACTACCCCTAGAAATGGAGCCAAAAAGGAGGATTTTTGATGCAAGAAATTGGGGGGGAAGAGGTGGAAACAGGGAGCAGATATCTATTACCCCAACTACTCTAAGTCTTTGGGAGCGAGACAGGGAGGAGGTGATTAAGAGAGCATGGGAAGGGAAAAAAACAGGGAGCAATATCTACTACCCAACTACCCCAAAAAGTAATGGGCCAAAAACTTGGGGAGGGTGGGAAGTCAGAACGGGAGCAAGAGGTGAAACAGGGCAGATACTACTAACCAAGTTTCCTAAGTCATGGATGGAGACATGGGGAGGGTGATGTAAAAAGCAGTGGTGGAAGAGGGGGAAACAGGGAGCAAAAAGTACTACCGAACTACTCTAGATCATGGAGGAGACATGGAGAGGGTGAGTAAAAAACAGTGGTGGAAAGGGGTGAAACATGGAGCAGAATCTACTACCAACTACCTCTAAGTCATGGAGCGGAGACAGGAGGAGGTGATGAAAGAGAGCAGGGTGGTAGAGGAGAAAACAGGAGATAACCAACTACCCTAGTTAATGGAGCTAAAACAGGGGGAGGGTGATGAAGAGAGCAGTGGTGGAAGAGGAGAAAACATGGAGCAGCTATTTGCTAACCAACTACGCCTAGAGTCATGTAGCCAAGACATGGAAGATGGTGATAAAGGGAGCACTGGATAAAGAAGGGAAAACATGGAGCAGATATCTACTAATCAACTACCCATAGAGCCACGGAGCTGAGACATGGAGGAGGGTAATGTAGGAGACTGGGGAAAGAGGTTGAAAAAATGGGGATATTTTCTAACCAATCAGAGCCATGGAGCTGAGACATGGGAGTAAAGTAAAGCACTGAAAAAAGAGGTCCAAACATGGAGCAGATATCTATTTACCAACTAGCCCTGGAGTAATGGAGCCGAGACATGGGAATGATGTAGGAAGCACTGGAGAAAGATGGGCAAACCCTGGAGCAGATATCTATTTACCAACTAGCCCTGGAGTCATGGAGCTGAGACATGGAGGAGGGTGATGTAAGGAAGCACTGGAGGAAGAGGGAAAAAACATGGAGCAGATATCTATGAACCAAGTATCCCTAGAGTCATGGAGCTGAGACCTGGAGGAAAGTGATATGAGGTGGCACTAGAGAAGAGGTCCTAACATGGAGAAGATATCTACTCACCAATTACTCATAGAGTCATGGAGCTGAGACATGGAGGAGGGTGATGTAAGGTAGTAGTAGAGGGATTGGGGCAAACATGGAGCAGATATCTACTAACCAATTACCCTTATAGTCATGGAGCCGAGACACTGCCCCATGAATGGAAGGTTCATCAGACACTACAAATGTTCACCACCCCTCTCCCAAATGGCCCACTCTCCATCTATAGCCTCCCATTCTCCCTCCTCCATGTGCCACCTCTTTGGGCTCTGCATGGGCCTGTCCTCACGCTTGGCACCTCCTCCTCCTCCTCCTACGCGGTAACTGGTTACTGTGAACATGGCAGAGCATCATACAGAAGGCCCCTCCAGGCATCACATACATATCGGAGTATAATGTGCAATACACTATGGCCTTTATCAGGGGTTACAGAACAACTATAAACCTAGAGGGTCCCCCCTCACACCGGCTACATGTTCTGTCATTAGAGAATACATCTACCCATCGTCTCATTGACTCCATTCTTCGTGTCTCCATTACATGGACACATGGCCCAGTCCTGGGGGTCATGCAGTGAAGAGCGCCTTGTGGAGACTCTGTATGTACATGGGTTGATATTTCAGGCGGTGTTTAGAAGGTTCCTCAATATCATGTCCCAGATCCCGTGGAAAGCTTCCAGGCCTGAATGTGGCCTAATTATCATAGTTGATGCCTTTCGATGTTCTCCGGTTTCCGCCATTAGAGATGGATTTGACTTCTTACTTCAATTAGCCCCTGTGATGTGCGGAGAGGAGACATGAAGAAGCTCCTTCTAGACTTCAAAGACAAATCCAGAGTCTGTTCTAGTTCAAAGGATGATCCACGAATGTCACAGGGGTCGGAGGAGTCCTCATGAAGATCAGACGCCGAGTAAACACACAAACAAGTAATCGAAGCTAAAAAATAGCCCAACGCGCTCACCCTGCGAAAGGAATTAACCCCATGCAGCGACGTGTCCAATCCTTAAAGGAACAAGACCTCTGTACAGACACATGGTAACTGGGCCCAGCATGTCCCCTATACAGACACATGGTAACTGGGCCGAGCATATCCCCTATACAGACACATGGTAACTGGGCCCAGCATGTCCCCTATACAGCCACATGGTAACTGGGTCGAGCATGTCCCCTATACAGACACATGTTAACTGGTTCGAGCATGTCCTCTATACAGACACATGGTAACTTGGCCCAGCATGTCCCCTATACAGATACATGGTAACTGGGCCCAGCATGTCCCCTATACAGACACATGGTAACTGGGCCCAGCATATCCCCTATACAGACACATGGTAACTGGGCCGAGCATGTCCCCTATACAGACACATGGTAACTGGGCCGAGCATGTCCCCTATACAGACACATGGTAACTGGGCCGAGCATGTCCCCTATACAGACACATGGTAACTGGGCCCAGCATGTCCCCTATACAGACACATGGTAACTGGGCCCAGCATGTCCCCTATACAGACACATGGTAACTGGGCCCAGCATGTCCCCTATACAGACACATGGTAACTGGGGCCAGCAGGTCACCTATACCGACACATGGTAACTGGGCCCAGCAAATTTTCCCAATACAGACAATGGTAACTGGGCCGAGCTATTTTTTTTTTTTTCCCCCCCCGGTTCCCCCCCGCCCCCAAAATAAAAAACCCTTTCCCTTTTTTTTTTGGGGGGAATTTTTCCCCTTTTTGGGTTATTTTATCAAAAAAGGGGGGGGGGGGGGGTTTTTTTTGGGTTGATTTTTGGGGGTTTTTTAAAAAATTTTTTTTTTAAAATTGGGGGGGGGGGGGGAAAAAAAAAGGGGAAAATTTGGGGGAAATTTTGTTTTTTTTTTTTCCAAAAATTTTTTTGGGGGGGTTCCAAAAAAATTTGGGGGCCCCCAAAAAAAAAAACCCTTTTAAAACCAAAATAACCCCCCCGGGGGAAAAAATTTTCCCCCCAAATCCGGGGGCCCTTTTTGGGCCCCGGGGCCCCGGGGGGGGAAGGGGGGGAAAAAGGAAAAAAAACCCCCAAAAAAAGGGGGCCCCCCTTTTAAAAAAATTTTAATAAAAAAAACCCCCCCTTAAAAAAATTGGGGGTTTTTTTTTAAAAAAAACCCCGGGGGAAATGTTTTTTTTTTTTCCCCCCCCCGGGGGGGGGGTTTTGGGTTTAAAAAGGGAAATTTCCCAAACCCCCCAAAAAAGGGAAATTTTTAAAAATTTTTTCCCCCCAAACAAAAATGGGGGCCCCCAAAAAAGGAAAAAAAAAATTTTTGGGGGGGAAAATTTAAAAAATTTTGGAAAAGGGGGCCAAAAAAACAAAAGGCCCCGGGGGGGGGGGTTTTTAAAATTTTTTTCCCAAGGGGGGGGAAATCCCCCTTTAAAGGGAAAGGAAGGGGGGGTTCCCAAAAAATTTTTCCCGGGGGGCCCCCCCCCCCCAAAAAAAAGGGGGAGAGCCCAAATTTTTTTTTTGGAAAAAAAAAAAACCCCCCTTTAATTTTGGGGGTTTGGTTAAATTTTTTTTTTTTTGGGGGGGGGGCCGGGCCCCCCCCCGGGGGGGGGAAAAAGGGCCGCCCCGGGTTTTCCCCGGGGGGGGGCCCCCTTTGGGGGGGCCCCCCCCTTAAAAAAGGGAAAATTTAATTTGGGGGTTTTTCCCCAACAAAATTGGGGAAAAAAGGGGGAAAAAAAAAGGACCCCCCTTTGGGGGGGGTTTTTTTCCTAAAAAAAAAAAAAACCCCCCCAAGGGGGGGAAAAAGGCCCCGGGGGTTTTTTTTAAAAAAAAAGGGGGGCCCCCAAAAAAAAGGGTTTTTTTTTTTAAAAAAAGGGGGGGGGGGGCCCCCCCCCAAAAAAGGGGGAAAAAAAAGGCCCCCTTTAAAAAAGGGGGGGGAAAAAAAAAAAAACCCCCGGGCTAAAAGGGCCCCCCTTTTTCTTTTTTTTAAATTTTTTTTTTCCCGGGCCCCCAATTAAAAAAAATTTTAAAAAAAAATTTTTTTAAAAAATTTTTTTAAAAAAAGGGGGGGGAAAAAAGGCCCCGGCAAAAAAGGCCCCCTTTTAAAAAAGGGGGGGGGGGAAAAAAAAGGCCCCCCGGGGGGGCCCCCCAAAAGGGGAAATTTTTTTTAAAAAAGGGGGGGGGGGCCCCTTTTTTTTTTGGGGGCCCAGGGGGGGTTTTGGGGGGGGAAAGGGGAGAATTCCCCCGGGGAAAAAACCCCCCAAAACCCCTTTTAAAAAAAATTTTGGGGGGCCAAAAAATTTTTTAAAAAAAAAAATTTCCCCCTTTTCCCCCGGGTTTTTCCTTTTTCCCCCCCCCCAAAAAATTTTCCCCCTTAAAAACCATTTTTTTTTCCCCCCCCGGGGAAAAAAGGTTTGGGGGGGGGTTTTCCCTTTTTGGTATTTTTAAAAAATTTTCCCTTGGGGGGGGGGCCCCCCCGGGGGCCCCCCCCCCCGGCCCAAAAAAAATTTTTCCCAAAACCCGGGGTTTTTTAAAAACCCAAAAAGGGGGGGGGGGGGGCCCGGGTTTTTAAAAAAATTCCCCGGGGAAATTTTTTTTGGGGGGGGTAAAGGAAAAAATTTCCCCCAAAAAAAAAGGGTTTGGGGGGTTAACAAAAATTTTTGGGGGCCCCAATTTTAAAAAAAATTGGGGGAAAAAAAAACCCAAAAAGGGGCCCCCCCCCCCCAAAAAAACTAAACCCGGGGGAAAATTTTCCCAAAAAAACCGAAAAAAGGTTTTAAAAAAAAAGGGGGGGGTTTTTTTTTTTTTAAAAGGGGGGGGCCCCCCCGGGGGGGGAAAAACCCCCCCCCAAAAAAACCCTTTTTGGGGGAGGGGGAAAAAGGGAAAAATTTTTTGGGCCCCCCCCTTTTAAGCCGGGGGGGGGGGGGCCCCTAAAATTTTTCCGGGGCCCCCTTTTTTTTAAAAAAGGGGGGGCCCCCCCTTTTTCCCCCTTTTTGGGGGGGCCCCCCCCCTTTTTAAAAATTTCCCCCCCTTTTTGGGGTTTTTAAAAAAAATTTTGGGGGCCCCCGGGGGCCCCCGGGGCCCTTTTTGGGAAAAACCCCCGGGGGAAAAGGGGGGGGGGGGCCCCCCCAAAACCCCCAAAAGGGAAAACCCCCCCCCCCGGGGGGGGGGCCCTTTTTTTAAAGGGAAACCCGGGGGGGCCCTTGGTTTTTTTTCCCCCCCCCCCCCCTTTTTTTTCCCCCCCCCCCCAAAGGGGGGGGGCCCCCTTTTTCCCCCCCCAAAAAAAAAAAAAATTTTTTCCAAAAAATTTCCCGGGGGCCCCCCCCCCCCCTTTGGGGGGGGGTTAAAAAACCCCCTTTTCCCCCGGGGGGGGGGGCCCCCCGGGGGTTTTTTTTTTAAAAAAAAAATTTTTTTTTTTTGGGGGCCAAAAAGGCCCCCAAAAAGGGGTTTTTTAAAAAAAAGGGGTTAGGGGGGGTTTTTGGGGGGAAAATTTTGGGGGGGGGGCCCTTCCCCAAAAAAGGGGGAAAAAAAAAGGGGGGGGGCCCTTTTGGGAAGGGGGGGCCCCGGGGGAAAAAAAGGGAAAAGGGGGGAAAAATTTTTTAAAAAAAACCCCATTTTTTTGGGGCCCTTTTTTTTCTTTTCCGGGGGGGCCCGGGGGTTTTGGGGAAATTTGGGAATGGGGTTTTTTCCCTAAACCCTTTTTTAAAGGGGGGGGGGCCCTTTTAAAAAAAAAGGTTTTTGCTTTTTTCCCCCTTTCTTTGGGGGGTTTTTTAAAGGGAAAAAAATTTTCCTCCCCCAACCCCCTTTTTTAGCCCCCCGGGATCCCCCCCAAATTTTTTTAAAATTAAAAAAAACGGGGGGGGAAAAACCCCCCGGGGGGGGGGTTTTTTTTTTTTTGGGGGGCCCCAAAAAAGGGGGGGGGAAAAAAAAATTTTTTTTTTAAAAAAAAACCCCCTTTTTTAAACCCCCAAAAAAAAAGGGGGAAATTTTTTTTTAAAAAATTTTAAAAAAAACCCCCAAAAAACCTTTTTTAAATTTGGTTTTTAAAAAACCCCCGGGGGGGGAAAAAAAAAAAGGGGGGGGAAAAAAAAAAAAACCCCCCCAAAAAGGGGGGGGGGGGGGGGGGCCCCCCGGGGGGGAAAAAAAGGGGGGCCCCCCCCGGGGGAAGGGCCAGCGGAATTTTTGGGGGGTTTTTTTTTAAAAGGGGGAAAAAACCTTTTCCTTTTTTTTTTTTTTAAAAAAAACCCCCCTTTTTTTTTTTTTTTTTAAAAAAAAAAAATTTTGGGGCCTTTAAAAAACCTTTTTTAAAAAAATTTCCCCAAATGGGGGGGGGGGGGGAAAAAAAAAACGGGGGGAAAAAAAAGGGGGAAAAATTTTTGGGGGGCCCCCCCGGTTTTTTTTTTTTTTTGGGGGGGGGGGTTTTTTAAAAATTTTTTAAAGTTTTTTAAAATTTTTTAAAATTTTGAAAAAAAAAATTTTTTTTTTGGGGGGTTTGGGGGGGGCCCCAAAAAAAAAAAAACCAAAAATTTTTTAAAAAAGGGGGGGGGGTTTTTTTTTTGGGAAATAAAATTTTTTTTTTTTTTGGGGGGGGGGTTTTTTTTTTAAAAAAAGGGTTTTAAAATTTTTTTTCCCTTTTTTAAGGTTTTTTTTAAAACCCTTTTAAAAAGGGGGAAAAAAGGGTTTGGGGTTTTTGGGGGGGGGGTTTTTTTTTTGGGATGGGCTTGGGAAAAAACCCCCTTTTTTTTTTTTAAACCCCGGGGGTTTTAACCTTTTTTAAAAAAAAAGGGGGGGGGTTTTTTTTTTTTGGGTTTTTTAAAATTTTTAAAAAAAGGGGGAAAATTTTTTTTTGGGGGGGGGAAAAACCCCCTTTAAATTTTTCCCCGGGGGGGGAAAAAAAGGGGGGAAGGGGAAAAATTTTTTTTGGGGGCCCCTTTTTTTTTCCCCCGGGGGGTTTTTTTATTTTTTTTTTTTCCCCCCTTTTTTTTTTTTGGGGCCCCCTTTTTTCCCCCCGGGGGTTTTTTCCCCTTTTTTTTTTTAAAAAAGGGGGGGGGGCCCTTTTTTTAAAAAAATTTTTTTTAAACCGGAACCCCCAAGGGGGGGGGGGGGGCCCCCCCCCCTTTTCCCCAAAAAACCCCCCTTTTTTTGGGGTTTAAGGCTTTTTTTTAAAAGGGGGAAAGGGGTTTTTTCCCAAAGGGAAACCATTTTTTGGGGGGGGGAAAAAAAATTTTTAAAAAAAAAAACCCCCCCTTTTTTAAAAATTTGGAAAAATTTTGGGGTTGCCCTTCCATTTTTTTGGGGCCCTTTTGGGGGCCCCTTTTTTCCCCAAAAAAAATTCCGGGGGTTTTTTAAAAAGGGGGGTTTTGGGGCCCCCTTTTAAAAAAAGGGGCCCTTCCGGGAAGGGAAAAAAATTTTTTTGGGGTTTTAAAAAAATTTAAAATTTTTGGGGGGGGGGGAAAAAGGGGAAATTTTTTTTTGGGGGGGGGGGGGGGTTTTTTTAAAAAAAGGAAAACCCCCCCGGAGGAAAAAAAAATTTTTTTGGGAATTTTTAAAATAATTTGGGGGGGCCCCCCCAAACGGGTTATTAAAAAACCCTTTGGAGGGGGGAAAAAGGGGTTTGGGGGCCCCCCCAAAAAAAAACCCCCAAAAAAATTTTTAAAAAATTTCCCCCTTTTTAAAAAGGCGGGGGGTTTTCCCCCTTTTTTTTTTGGGGGGGGGGGCCCAAAAAAAAAACCCAAAAGGGGGGGGGTTTTTTTTAAAAAAAAAAAATTTTTTAAAAATTTTAAAAAAAGGGGGCCCAAAAAGGTTTAATTGGAAAAAAATTTTGGGGGGGGGGGGCCCAAACCCCAAAAACCCCCCAAATTGGGGCCCCAAAAAAGGGGAAAAAAAACCCCGGGGGGTTTAACCCAAAAAAAAATTTTTCCCCCAAAAAATTTTGGGGGGGGGTTTAAAAATTTGGGGGGGAAAAACCCCCAAAAATTTGGGGGCCCAAATTTTGGGGGGCCCCAAAAAAAAAAAATTTTTTAATAAAAAGGGGGGGGCCCCCCCCCCCGGGGGGGGCCATTTGTTCGTCATTGCGTTTTTTTTCCCTCGTATGTAGACACTTGTAGGACATTACTGTAGGGTTGGTAGAAGCGTACATTTATCTATGGAGACCATTAGACCAGACTCGTGACCACGCATGATCCAGGAAAGACGTCATCGTGAGATTGACTCATCTCAAACATGTGTGGCAGGTGTTGGGGACCCCATAAACTGGGAAATCGATGGCCCTTAGCATAGGAGAAGCGTACATTCATCTATGGAGACCATTAGACCAGACTCGTGACCACGTATGATCCAGGAAAGACGTCATCATGAGATTGCCTCATCTCAAACATGTGTGGCAGGTGTTGGGGACCCCATAAACTGGGAAATCGATGGCCCTTAGCATAGGAGAAGCGTACATTCATCTATGGAGACCATTAGACCAGACTCGTGACCACGTATGATCCAGGAAAGACGTCATCGTGAGATTGACTCATCTCAAACATGTGTGGCAGGTGGTGGGGGCCCCATGAACTGGGAAATCAGTGGCCCTTAGCATAGGAGAAGCGTACATTCATCTATGGAGACTATTAGACCAGACTCGTGACCATGTATGATCCAGGAAAGGCGTCATCGTGAGATTGACTCATCTCAAACATGTGTGGCAGGTGGTGGGGACCCCACGAACTGGGAAGTCAGTGGCCCTTAGCTTAGGAGAAGCGTACATTCATCTATGGAGACCATAAGACCAGACTCGGGACCATGTATGATCCAGGAAAGACGTCATCGTGAGATTGACTCATCTCAAACATGTGTGGCAGGTGGTGGGGACCCCATGAACTGGGAAATCGGTGGCCCGTAGAATAGGAGAAGCGTACATTCATATATGGCGACCATTAGACCAGACTCGTGACCACGTATGATCAAGGAACGACGTCATCGTGAGATTGACTCATCTCAAACATGTGTGGCAGGGGGTGGGGACCCCATGAACTGGGAAATCGGTGGCCCTTAGCATAGGAGAAGCGTAAATTCTTCTATCGAGACCATCAGACCAGACTTGGGACCATGTATGATCCAGGAAAGGCGTCATCGTGAGATTGACTCATCTCGAACATGTGTGGCAGGTGGTGGAGACCCCATGAACTGGGAAGTCGGTGGCCCTTAGATAGGAGAGCGTACATTCATCTATGGAGACCATCACAGACTCGTGACCACGCATGATCAGGAAGAGTTATCGTGAGATTGACTCATCTCAAAAGTGGAGGTTGGGGACCCACGACTGGAAGTCTGTGGCCCTTAAGCTTCAGGAAAGCGTACATTCATCTATGGAGACCATCACCGCGGGCAAAGATGGTATAGCTGTAGACCACACCAGGCTAGTGGAGTCTAAGGGGCCCCCAGTCTTCACTGGAGCCCACCACAAGGGGAACCCACAGGTTGCTACCCCTGACGTGGCTATCTGTGGTGCAGGACAAGGACACCGGATGCTGGCAGAGATGATGGGTCACAGGCCATTGTAGTCATAGGCAGATGCCAGAGTCCAAGGCAAGATAGCAGGCAGGTACAAACGGGGAGGTAACAGAAGAACGGAGGTGCAGGAACAGCAACCTGGACGCAGCAGGGTTAAATGAAGACTGGAAGCTGGTCCCGGGCAGATAGCTGAAAGGTAAGACGGCAGTATACAGGAGAAACAGAAATACTGGCATCAGACTGGCAGAACGACAGGTAACAGCAGGCTAAACAGATAACAAGCTGACAGGCTAAACGTATGTAGGTAGTAGAGAGGAGTAATGGCAGGAACGAAAACCGGAGGTCAGGAGCTCAGGTGGACAATCATGAACTGACCACGAACAGAGGCGGGAAGTTAGTTACATGCAAGGAGGTCACAGGTCATTGGACAGGAAATTGGGACACTGTCACTTTAAATGCAGACCAGCGAGCATGCACCCGCCCTAAGGAAAGTGTGCAGAGCCAGACAGGAACAGGAGCGAGGACAGGTGAGTAGCAACAATAACATGGGACACAGCAACAGGTATAGGAACAGGGGACACAAACAGGCAAATAGACACGTCCGCGGTCCACAGCAGCGGCCACGGCATGAAAGGAGACAGGACAGAATCAGAGACCCGGCCATGTCCACGGTCCAGAATAAAGGCAGCGGCATGGACCGTGACAACTTTCTAATATCATTGCCCTTTCCCTTTTGCTTATTCAAAGATGTTTTGGCTTCTTGTGGGTCTTCCTCTAGTCATGTCTGGAGGGTGGTCTTCCCTTTCCTCCTCTCTCCTCTTTCCTTGCACTGGCCCTTTTATCGTGATGAACCTTTCTCCCCACTGTTCCTCCCTTCCTGATGTTATTGTCCCTTTCTTTTCTGCTTTCTGCCTCCTTCTGCATCTTTGACGACGCTTTGGCCACATGTGGATCTTCCTCTAGTCACCTCTGGAGGGTGCTCTTCCCTTTACTTCTCTCTCAATTTTCCTTGCTCTCCTCCATTTATCTCGGAGACCTTTTTTTTAATCTAAGATAACTTATCCTCCCTTCCTGATGTTTTTGCCTCCTTCTTTCCTGCTTTCCCTTACCGTCTGTTTCTTCGATGACATTCCGGCCACTTGTGAGCCTTCCTCTAGTTATATCTAAAGGGTGCTCTTCCCTTTCCTTCTCACTCCTCTTTCCTTGCTCTGCCCCTTTCCAAATGCCAAAATTGCATTTTTTGGCTATTGCACATCCCCTACAAATTGGAATAAAAAGTGATAAAATTGTAAAAAGTGATCAATATTTAGTTTTTTCCCTCCACACTTTCTGATTTTATTGCCCCTTTATTTGCTGCTTTCCCTCTCCTTCTGCTTGTTCAACAACATTTTGACCTCTAGTGGGCCTTCCTCTGGTCACATCTGGTGGGTTCACTTCCATTTCCTCCTCTCTCCTTGCACTACTCCT
This sequence comes from Phyllomedusa bahiana, assembly GCA_025379985.1. Lineage (NCBI taxonomy): Eukaryota > Metazoa > Chordata > Amphibia > Anura > Hylidae > Phyllomedusa > Phyllomedusa bahiana. The sequence continues at coordinate 11,945 of JAODAL010048656.1, read as the reverse complement.
TTGATCTTGAAGAAGTTTTCTTCCACTTTTCCTTCCTTCATGATATCTTCGCTCCCTTCTTTCCTGCTTTCCCTTAACTTCTGCTTCTCCAACAACATTTTGACCTCTAGGGGGCCTTCCTCTAGTCATATCTAGAAAATTCACTTCTCTATCTTCCTCTCTCCTCTTTCCTTACCCTACTCATTTTATCTTGATGAACTTTTCTCCCCACTTCTCTTCTCTTCCTGATGTTATTGTCCCATTATTTCCTACTTTCTGCCTCCTTTTACTTCTTTGATGACGTTTCGGCCACTTGTGGGTCTTCCTCTAGTCATATCTGGAGGGTGGTCTTCCCTTTCCTCCTCTCTCCTCTTTCCTTCCACTGCCCCTTTTATCTTGAAGAACTTTTCTCCCTACTTTTCCTCCCTTCCTTATGTTATTGTCCCTTTCTTTCCTGCTTTCTGCCTCCTTTTGCTTCTTCGACAACGTTTCGGCCACTTGTGGGTCTTCCTCTAATAATATCTGGTGGGTTCACTTCCCTTTCCTTCTCTCTCTTTTTTCCTTGCTCTCCTCCATTTATCTTAGAGATCTTTTCTCTCTAAAATCCCTTATGCTCCCTTCCTGATGTTGTTGCCTCCTACCCTGCTTTCTGCCTCCTTCTGCTTCTTCAATGACGTTTCGGCCACTTGTGGGCCTTCCTCTAGTTATATCTGGTGGGTTCACTTCCCTTTCCTTCTCTCTCTTTTTTTCCTTGCTCTCCTCCATTTAGCTTCCTCTCTAAGATATCTTATCCTCCCTTCCTGATGTTTTTGCCTACTTCTTCCCTACTTTTTTGCCTCCTTCTGTTTCTTCGACTATGTTTCGGTCACTTGTGGGTCTTCCTCTAAATATATCTGGTGGGTCACTTCCCTTTCATCCTCTCTCCTCTTTCCTTGCTCTCCTCCATATCTCTCTAAGATCTCTTATTCTCCCTTCCTGATGTTGTTGCCTTCTTTCTTCAATGATGTTTCAGCCTCTAGTGGGCCCTCCTCTAGTCGTATCTTAAAGGGGTTTTATCATTACAAAGATCATGTCTCAGATTATGGGGACAGTAAAAATAAGCACTTTTGTAATTGGGTTGCACTTGGTTTAGCAGATATGAGCTTCCCTGTAAATCTGTATTCTGTTTCTGCTGTTGCTCTGTTGCTGGTCGAAACGCCCCCTGGTTGATTCCCTAGACACGCCCCCTGCACTGTGATTGGCTGGCTGACATTTAATTCAGCCTGTTGGGATACGCCCCTAGACAGGAAACGCCCCGGCCACGCCCTCTGCGCTGTGATTGGCTGCCTGCACACTCTGTGTTTACTTCCCTCTGAGCTGTTAAAATCCATAGTGAAACCAGAGTCTGCGGCTCTATGTACATCAGCTCTAGGGGGAAGGATCTGGGCAATTACTGCCTGTTTAAAGGGCTTTTGCCAAGAGGTTGATTCACCTCCTCACAGGTCCAGTCCTTAAGCTGCTACTTTGAAAAGAGGGCGTTCTGTTCCTCAGGGCTAATGCAAGCCCCGCCCCCTTATGACATCATCATTTGTAGTGTATAACATAAGGATTCAACACTTTGTCTGCATAAGCTGCTTGTATAGTGCAGTGTTTACCTGATCCCCTCAGACAGAGGTTAGGAGTTCAAGTCCCATCAGTATTTTTTTTTCTTTTATAAATTGTACACATATGTAAAGATATGAAAATATACGTGTAGACATCTATAATTGTATTTATATACACACACAAAGCTCCCCTATATTGTGTCCCATCCTCACAGTCACACCAAGCACTTCCAACATATGTGATACAATGCATATATTCTGGGGAATGAGACATGATATAGGGGCGCTATGTATGTGTATATATATCATTATAGAGATTGACATATATATTTTAGGTCTTTCTACGTCCGTGTAGAATTTAGGGGGGAATATTCTGTGAGGGACTAGAACTCCAAACCCCTTTCTTGTAAAGCCAACACTCTACCACTGTACTACCAGGCCAAGTTAATTACAGGTTGAGCAGGGTCTTCTCTTAGAGCTGAGTGCTCCTCACCCCATTTTCACTCACATGTCACTGACAGCAAGCAGAGATCTTTACTTGAAGCTGACATTTGTCCTTGTAGTTGAGAAAAGATCTCTGCCTGTTGTCAGTACAATTTGGGTGAACACCACTAGAAGTGAAAGCTGATGGCTTTCAGTGTAGTTTGTGTGATAAGAGATATAACAGGTGCTTGCTGGAGCCTGAAGGCTGCAGACATAAGAAGCATGCAGGAGGCTACAGAGCTGTTATATCCAGACAACCTTCTGCATCCCCTGCTTTATAGAAAATGATGATGTCACAGTTCTTCAGTGAGGAAAGACATGCCTCCTGGGAGGAGAGACACGCCTCCTGGGAGGAGAGACACGCCCCTGGATTTCAAACTCAATCTGAGAAAATTAACTGAACAGCCCGAACAGCCCAAACGATAACACTCCTTTAAGGCTGCTTCTCCCTTTCCATCTCTCTTTCTTTCCAGCTCTCCAATAAAGAAATATAAAAGAAGGGAAAAAATGAAAGAAGCATAAGAAATCCAAAAAAAACCCCTTTTTTGGGAAATTTAAAATTAAAAGGGAAACAATGAAACGGGGGAAGAGAATGAAAAGACGAATGGAAAATAAAGAAAAGAATATGAAAGGGGTTTTTTGGGAAAATTTTGGGGAAAATTTTTGGGGGGAATTTAAACCCAATTAGAAAGAAAAAGAATAAGGAAGAATTAAGTTGGCGGGGTTTTAAAAAGGGGAGGGTTAAAGTTTTTAAGAATGAAGAATGGAGTTTTAATAAGGGAAAATTTTTGGGAGTAGAAAAAATTTTTGGGGCCTGGCGAGAAATTTGGAAAATGAAGTAAAAGGGGGAAAAAGGGCCCAAAGGGAGATTTTGGAGGATAAGAGAATAAAGGTGGGAAAAGCGGAAGAATGGGGGAAGAAAGGGAAGGGGGGTGGAGGGAATAGAAATTTGGGGGGTTTTGAAGGAAAAGGGGAAGGGGGGGGAAGAATTGGGAGGAAAAGAAAAAGTGGAGGGAAAAACGCCCCGGGATTTTAAAAATTAAACGGTTTAAAAATTAAGAAATTTAGAGAAGGGAAAAAAGAAATTTTAAGGGGTAGAAAATTTTTTTGGGGGCCGGTTTTCCCAAAATTTTTTTTACCGAATTTTTTTTAAAAATTTTTTTAAAATTTTAAATTTTTAAGCCTTTACCAACCTTTACCCTAACCCCATAAAATTTTAAAATTTTAACCTAAAAATTTCTCTACCCAATTTTTTCCCCCCCTCCTTAAACCCTTACCTTCCAACCTATCCCCCAATTTTTTCCCACCCCCATCCTCCATTCTCCCCATTCTCTCCTTTCTCTCCCACCCTTTCCCCAAATCTCCCCAAATTTTATCTCCCATCTCCCCCTTCCCCTTTTCCCCTTCTCCCTTTTCCCCCCTCTCCTTTTCTCTCTCCCTTTTCTCTCCACCCTCTCCCATTCTCCCCATCTCCTCCTTTTTTCCTTCTCCATTTTTTTCTCCCCATTTCCTCACCCTTCACTCCTTTCCCCTTCCCTTTCTCCCCCCATCTCTCCATTTTTTCCCCCCATTTTTTCCCCCATTCTCCCCCCCAATCTTTCTCTTCATCTCTCTCCTTTCCCTCCCCCCCTTTTTTCCCCCTCTCCTTTTCCCCCTTCCCAATTCTCTCCATACTCTCCATTCTCTTTCCCCCTTTTCCCCTCCCCCCCCATTTCTCCCCCAAATTCTCCCTCTCCCATTCTCCCCTTTCTCTCCATTTCCCCTTCCCCATTTTACTAAATTTCTCTCCATCTCTCTCCATTCTCTCCATTTCTCTCCATCTCTCTCCATTCTCTCCATCTCCCCTTCCTTCCTCTCTCCCCTTTCTCTCCTCCCAAATTTCTCTCCATCCCCTCCTTTTCTCCCCATCTCCTCCATTTCCCCCCTTTTTTCCCAATCTCCCCTCCATTTCCCCTTCTCCCTTTTCTCCCACTCCCATTCTCTCCATTCTAAATTTCCCCATTTTCCCTCCTTTCTCCCTCTCCCATTTTTCTCCTCCTCCTTTTCCTCCATCTCTCCCATTCTCCCCAAAATCTCCCCTTTCCTTTCCCCTCTTTTCCAATCTCTCTACCAATTCTCCCCTCCTTTCTCTCCATCTCTCCCATTCCCCCTTCCCCCCTTTTCTCTCCCCCATTTTTCTCTCCATTTCTCTCCATCTCACTCCATTCTCTCCATTTCTCTCCATCTCTCTCCATTCTCTCCATCTTCTTATCTTCTCCTTCTCTCCACCCTCTTCCCCATTCTCTTCATCTCTTTTTCCATTTCTTCCATCTTCTCCACCCTCTCTCCCCCATTTCTAAATTTCCCCTCCTTTTCTCTCCATTTTTTCCCCTTTTTCCCATTCTCTACCTTTTCCCCCCTCTCCTTTTCCCCCTCTCCCATCCCCCAATTTTCAATTTCCCCCTTTACCCCCAATTTTTTCCCCCTCCATCTCTCTCCATTCTTTTCCATTCCCCTCCCCCTCTTTTCCCTTTTTCTCTCATCTCTCCCTTTTCTCTCCCAACCCCCTCTTCCCCCCCCCTTTCTCCATCTTTTTCCCCCCTTTTTCTCTTCCATCTCTCTCCATTCTCTCCAAATTCCTTTTTCCCAATTCTTTTCCATCTCTTTTTCCATTTCTCTCCCATTTCTCCCCCCCTTTTCTCTCCCCCCCCATTTTCTTTTCTCTCCATTCTCTCCATTCTCTCCATCTCTCGCTTCTCTTTCTTTCCCTTTCCATTACTCTTTCTTTGCTCTGCCCCTTTTCCAAATTGAGTTTTTTTTGCTCATTTCACGTCTCCTAAATTTCGGAAATTTAAAAGTGTTTTTAAAGTCGCATCTATCCCAAAGTGATACCATTAAAAACTACACTTCTGAAAAAATACCCCCCTCTCCTCAAAGGTGGAAGAACAAAACCTTATTGGTGGCAGAAAATGGCGCTGCAGGGCAAATTTAAGATATACCTAAGACACTGTCTTATTTTCGGGGAAACAGTGTAGTAAATTATATTGAATTGAAAAATTTGAATTTTTTTTTCTTAAAAATATAAAAAAGAAAGGGAAAAACCCAAATATTTGGTATAAACCAGATTCGTCCCCAAAAAACCCCGGGGGGCCCAAAAAAAAAAATCCGGGATAACATTTTCTACCAATGACTGAAAATAAATTTAAAAAAAAAAACCCCCAAAACGAACATGGCGCGAGTACGTTTTTTTTCACATTTCCCACCACTTAGAATTTTTCAGTTTCCCGGTATAGGCAAGGTGCAAAAAAAAGTACATTTTTAAAAACAAAACAGAACCCTCATGGGCTTTTTAAGGTAAAAAAAAAGATAGTATGGCTTTGGAAAAAGGGGGGGAGGAAAAAAAAACGAAGAGCCATATTTTTAAAGACCGGGTTTAAAAGGAAAGGGGTTAATGCTCCCCCCCCTCCCTCGCCCTTGAGGCCCAAAATTTAGGAGTTTGCAAAAAACCAGTCTTTGGGTGCTACAACCTTGTGAAGGCTTGAAGTGTTTATTCCAATTATAAGAAGAGACGTCTTCTTTGCACATTCACCTTGTTCCCTGGATAACCGCACAATGCTCCGGATCCCTCTCCACCTTCCTTCGCTCTCGTTCTCCGCTCACCTCCCACAAAGGGATTTCATTCACTTTCCCACCTCTTATTTTTCCAATGTTATTCCTTTGACCTTCTTCACACTCAAGTTACCTGGTTAAGTTCTTGTCTTCTTTCGTTTCTTCTTTGCCTTTGTTGGAGACACAGAGCATTGCCAGCTCCCCCCTACGCTATACCCGTATATCAGAATACTCTGCATTCACCACACAACAGGCCGACTACAATGAACTATATTAGTGCATGATGTTGAATCCAACTATAAAATCCACTGTAACCAATGTAACCGGTATCATCGGGTTGTAACATCTTAGAATTGTTTTCCAGTTTAGAATTTTTTTTCAAAATCCCATCATCTAATTACTGAGCTTTCTGGTTGGGTCAAATTCAAAAACTAGTGGTAGATCCTGAATGTTTGTATGATACCAATGTAGAAGGTAGGGGGTTCTTGGGTTGTCACTGGTTTGACTAAACAGAGGTATGAAGTTGTAGTATAAATTTAAGTTTCGGGAGGGAAGGGACTTTTAAAGGGGGAGGACCCCCAGGTCTGGTCTTTAAATTGCAAAGAAAGTTTGGATAAGTGCATCGTGAGTGAGGGGGCATCATGGAAAGAACACTGCACATCAACACCAAAACCTCCCTCAAAAAATTTCAGCATGAGTTTTGGGGGGGATCAAAGGAAAGGGGGAAAAACACATCAACAAACCAAACCTTTATCCAAAAAATTTGGCACTGATTTAAAGGGGGGATATGGGGGGGAAACCCCTGGCCCCATCAACCCAAAAACCCCATCCCAAATGTGCAGCATGATTTAGGGGGGGTTTATGGAAAGAACACTGCAATTTAAAACCCAAAACCCCCAAACCAACTGTGGGAGGGTGAGGGAAAGGGGGCATCATGGAAAGAAAACTGCACATCCCAAAACCAAAAAACCCCATAAACTGTCCCATGAGGAAAGGAGGCATCAAGGAAAGAGCGCTGCACATCAACCCCCAAAACCTCAAAAACCCCAAAAATTGCAGCGTAAGGGAGGGGGCATAATGGAAAGAACACTGCACATCAACACCCCAAAACCACATCAAAAAAGGGGCAGCTTTAGTTTGGGGGGGGTATGGAAAGGGAAAACTGCACCCCCAAAAACCAAAACCCCCAAACAAAAATTTTTGCGGGGGAAAGAGTGAGGGGGCATCATGGAAAGAAAAACTGGGACATCAACACCAAAAAACCAAAAAACAAAAAATGTGCAGCTGAAGGAAAAAAGGCATCAAAACCCAAAATGAAAACCAACCCCCCAAAAACCCAAACCCAAAATTTAGAAAAGGAAGGAGGTTAATTTTGAAAAAAACTGCACACCAACACCAAAACCCTCAATTTCCCAAATGTGCAAACCCTAGGAAAGGAGGGAAACATGGAAAGAACACTTAACTTCAACAAACCCAAAAACCCAACAAAATGTTTCCAAAAGTGAAGGGGGGATCAAGGAAAAAACACCCCCACATCCCAAAAAACCAAAACCCCCCATCAAACTTTTGGGGAAACAAAGAAGGAGGGCTCATGGAAAAGCCCCCTGCACAAAACAAACCAAAACCTCAACCACTGTTTCAGCATGATTTAGGGGGCATCATGGAAAAAAACACGCCAAAATCAACACCAAAACCCCTCAAAAACAAACTGTGCAAATGGGGAGAAAGGGGAAAAAAAGGAAAAAAAAACAACGCACATCAACACCAAAAAAAACCCCATCCAAAAAGTCAGCAAAGATGAGGGGGGCATCCAATGGAAAGGCACGAAAAACCAAAAACCATAAACCCCATCCAAAATGTGCAAGAAAAAGGGGGGGGCATCATGGAAAGGAAACACTGCCAAAATCAACCCCCAAAACCTCATCCAAATGTTCAGCAAAGAGTAGGGGGCAACAATAAAAACCAACCCGCACAACAAAAACCAAAAAACCCCATCCAACTGTTCAGCATGAGTGGGGGGCCTCCAGCCCCCCAAAAACCCCTTTCCACCCAACCCCCCAAAACCCTCAAAATGACAGCCCCTTGGGGGGAAAGGGAACATGGAAAGAAACCCAACTTTCAAAAAACAACCCCCCTTAAAACCCCATCCCCAAATGGCCCGGGATGAGGAAGGAGGGATCATGGAAAGAACACCACATCCCAACACCAAAACCCAAAATTCCAAACTTTTGCAGCATGAAATGGGGGGGCCAAAAAAAGGAAAAAAACATGACAACAACAAAACCCCCATCAAAACGTGGGACGAGTGGGGGGGGAAAAGGAAAGAACACCCCCACCCCAACCAACCCCCAAAACCCTCCAAAATTGTCCGCAAAGTGGAGGGCATCCTGGAAAAACCCCCCTTTTCCCTAAAAAACCAAAACCCTTAAACAAAATTTTGCAGTTAAATAGGGGGGTTGGCAAAAACCTCCCCCTCAAACCCCCCAAAAACCCTTTAAAAACAAAAAATTTTTCAGCATGAGTTTAGGGGGGCCAAAAAATGGAAAGGCCCCCTTCTCCCCCAACACCAAAAACCTCCTCCAAACCCGTGAACTAAGGGGGGAAACCCTCCCGGAAAGAAAAACCCCCCCATCAACACCAAAAACCAAAATCAAACTTGTCCGCATGAATTTGGAGGGACCCCCATTCCCCCCAAAAATCACCCAAATCCCCAAAATTCCCCAAAAAATGGAACAATATAGGGGGCATCATGGAAAGACAAATGCACCCCTCAAACCCCCCAAATCTCAAAATTGCAGCAATATGAGGGGGCCCTAAAGGAATTTTTGGGACTGGGCATTCCAAAAATCAAAAAAACCCCCATTTCCCCAAATGTGCAGCAATAGGAGGGGGCATCCCGGAAAAAAATGAAAACCCAAAAAAACCAAAAAACCACATCAAAAATGTGCAAGGAAATTTTAAGAACGGTGGGGCAAATGGGAAAAAAAACCCCTTCCCACAACACCCAAAAAAACCCCCCTCCAAAAGTGGCAAGAGGAAAAGGGGGCCAAACCTAAAAAAAAAAAAGGGACATCAAAACACCAAAACCCAACCCCCTTTAAACTGGGGCAGCAAGAGTGGGGGGGCTCAATTTTAAAGGGGAAAAAACCCAAACAACAAAAACTTCAAACTTGTTCAACCAAAAGAAGTGCGGGGGCAATTTATTTGGGGAAAAAACAAACCCAAAACCTTTAACAAACTGGGAGCATTAAATGGGGGGTTTAAAAACCACCAAACAAAACCCCTTTTTATTCCCTATGATGAGGGGGCAAAACAAAGGGAAAAAAGGCCAAATGCCCCAAAAAAAAACCCAAAACCTTTATCAAACTTTTCAGAATTAAAGGGGGGGGGCATAAAGGGAAAAACATTTCCATTTAACAACCAAAAACCCCAAACCCCAAATTGCGCATGGAGGAGGGGGCACATTGGAAAAAAACACGTACCCACACCAAAACCCCAACAAAAACTGTGCGGGAAGAAGGAAGGAGGATCATGGAAAAACATGCACAACAACACCCCAAACCTCATCCCAAAAGTGCAGCATTGGGTTGAGGGGGAAAAATGGAAAGAACACGCAAAATCAACAAAAACCCCAAAAAACCACAACCCAAAAAGTGCAGGGATGAGGAAGGGAAGCACATGGAAAGAAAAACCCGTACACCACCCAAAACCTCCTCAAACTGGGGCCAGCATGAGGAAGGAGGGAAACATGGGAAAAAACAAATGCACATCAACACCAAAAATCTCATTAAATGTGGCAGGGATGAGGAAGGAGGCATAAGGAAAAACACTGCACACCCAAAACCCCAAAAACCTCCCCAAAAAGTTTCAGATGAGGAAAGGAAAGGGCCCTAAGGGGAAAAAACATGGCCCCAAACCCAAAAAACCCAAAAACCCCATCAAACTGTGCACCTGAGGGAAAGGGGCCCCCATTTTGGAAAGAACACCCGCAAAATTTAAAAACAAAAACCCCCATCCAAAAAGTGCAGCAAGAGGAGGGGGCATTCCCTTTAAAAACTAATCCCAAACCCCAAAAAAAAACCCATCAAAAAGGCAACCCAAAGGGGGCGGGCAATCCTTGGGAAAAAACCCTCCCAAAACAAACCCAAAAACCAAAATCCAACGTGCACAAAAGAGGGGAAGGGGGCCATTTGGAAAGAACAACTTTAAAAACCAAAAACTCATCCAAACTGTTCAACCCTTTGGGGGGGGCCCCAAAAAGGGAAAACACTGCACAAAAAACCCCCCCCAAAACCTCCAAAACCCAAAATCCATTAGGAAGGGGGTCCAAAGGAAAAAACCCCAAAACATCCCCCTTTAAAAAACCCCCCAAACCCCCATCCAAAAGGGGCAACATTAGGGGGGGCAAATGGGGGAAAAACCCCAATGCACAACAACACCCCCAAAACTGTGCAGGGAAAGAGGAAGGAGGCATCCCCTTAAAACCCCTTTTTCACAACCCCAAAAAACTTAAAACCCCCCGTTGCACATGATTCCCGGGGTCATCATGGAAAGAAAAAACTGACATCAACACCAAAACCCACACCCAAACTGTGCCATGGTGAGGGGGCATCATGGAAAGAACACTGCACCAACACCAAAAACCCAATCAAACTGGAAAAGCATGAGGGGAGGGGGAACAGGAAAGAACACGCACTTTCCAAAAAACCAAAAACCCCTTCATCAAACTTTCACTTGAGTTTGGGGAAATCAAGGCACTAACACCAACACCAAAAACCCTCCATCCAAAAGGGGTTGGCCAATAAATAAAGGGGAAAGGATATGGAAAAGGAACCGAACACCAACACCAAAACCCCAAAACAAACTGTGCACCCATAGTGAGGGGGCATAAAGGAAAAAAACATTTGCAAAAACCCAAAAACCAAAAAATTTCATCAAACTGTGGGGCATAAGGGAGGGGGCTTTTATGGAAAAAACATTTTCACTCAACCCCAAAAAAACCCACAAATTTGGGGCAGAAAGAGTGGGGGGGCACCCTGGAAAAAACCCCCTTTGGCCATCCCCCCCCCCAAAACCCCAAAATCCCCCTTGAAAGAAAGGGGGGGGGGGTTTTCCTAAAACCCCTTCCCAAAACCCCCAAATCCCCCCCCAAATGGGCCCAGGGAAAATAGGGGAAAATTTCATGGAAAAAAAACCCCCAAAACCAAAACCCCAAACAAACCTTGAAGATGACCAAAGGCACCCCAAAAAAAACACCTTTTAACCCCCCCCCCAAACCCCCCCCAAACCCCCCAATAAATTTTTCCCCATTGGGGGAGGGGCAAAGGAAAAAAACATTTCCCCACAAAAACCCCCAAAACCTCATCAAACTTTTCAGCATGGGGGTGCGGGAACCCGGAAAGAACACCAAAACCTCATAAAACTGTGCCCCCTGATTTGCGGGGGCATCATGGAAAAAGGCACGTTCCCACCCAACAAAAAAACCCCCCCCCCAAAACGTGCAAAAGAGGGGGGGGGGAAACTTGGAAAAAGAAAGAACACCAACCAAACCCCAAAAAAACCCTCTTTCAAAACTTTTGCGATAAGGGGGGGGCATCATGGAAAGACACTGCCAACCATCAAAAAACCCAAAACCTCATCCAATTGTGCAGCATGAGGGGGGGGAAAAAGGAAAAAACCACTGAAAACCTAAAACCAAAAACCAAATCAAACTTTTTCAGAATAAAGGAAGGGGAAACCCGGGAAAGAACACGCACTACCCCAACCAAAGCCTCACAAACTGTGCAGAGAAAAAAGGGGGCATCTGGAAAAAAACGGCAAAACAACCCCCAAAAACCAATCAAACTGTGCAGCTTTGGGGAAGGGAAGGCATCTTTGGAAAAAAACCCCCCCCCTTTCCCCCCACCCAATTAACCCCCCACCCCCCCCCCAACCCAAAAACCACCCAAAACTTTTGCCATGGGGAAGGGGACCCATAAAGGAAAAAACCCCACTTGAACCCCAAAACACCAAAACCCAAAAAAACGTGCAGCATGGGGAAAGGGGGGAAACATGGAAAAACATTTTTGGCACATCCAAAAAACCAAAAACCCCCAATCAACTGTGCAGCATTGGAAAGGGGGGGCACTTTTGGAAAAAAAAGAACACCAAAACCTCATCAAAAACTGTGCAGAAGATTTGGCGGGGGCATAAAATGGAAAAAACACTGAAACCAACACCAAAACCCAAAAAAATTTGTGCAGCAAGTAGGGGGTTCTAATGGCCCGGCCACTCCCCAAAAACCAAAAAAACCCAAAAACCCCTAAAATTCCT